>CABFWB010009351.1:0-13375 GCA_902151455.1 Timema bartmani
CCATTGCACATTAGCGTAAGTGCGTATAACCCGAACGGGTAGTAAGACGCGGTGCTAATAATAATAATAATAATAACTATCTCAACTGCGTAGGAAATATTTTAGTGCATGATAGTATTTTTTGGTGCACAAAATTTATAATGTTTTAAACAAGAAAAGCCTACCGAGCCTAACCTTTTTTCTTTCATATGTGAATGAATAAAAATTTGAATTAATTCTGGTTTTTGGAGTATTTTTGTTGGAAGGAATTGAAGGATTAGGACAGCCTAATAGAATAGGACTTTATAGGAATGTGCTACAAAATAGCAATCGGTGATTTTTCTAAGAATTTTTTCACAACTTTTTTTTTGTTATTATCAGAAATTTGCTTATGTTGTGTGTACAAGTGCTAGAAAACTTTAAATTTCTCATAACTTGACAGAGAAAAAATAAGGAATTTCACTCAATATAACAAACAACTAGACCATATTAATTACAATACTTTGAGGTGAGAGGACAGAAGAGTATCACTATTTAATATAGGCCAAATACACTTTTCATTGTTAGGCTATATTACTTTAATTATTCTTCATTGTTATTATTACATACTCTGGTAAAGGCAAATTGAATACCTAAAACTTACTAGAATTTATCAATTATAATTATTATTTAAAATAATTAAATACAATTAAAACAAAACACCCTTAAATCTCAAGCGAAATGTAAAAAAGCAAATATGTATTAACTGGTTCGTACCTATTTTGCATTATTTACAATGGTGGTCCATGATCATTTACAGTGTATGACGTTTCTAATGGAAACAAATAATTTATTTTGCAACCATGCGCACCGGGATTGAAATTTATTGAATTTTTTTTATTTCCTATAATGATAATTTTTATATTGTTTACCATTTATAAACACAACAAAAGCAAATTTCCAGTAATAACAAAATTAATACTGTTAAATAGTTCTATATTGTTTAAATTTTTTTAAGAAAACTCATCACAGAAGAATATCACCACATGGCACCAAAGCATTTCAATGTGAAATAGTTAACATTTTTATTAGCATATCATAAAATATCACATACAAACAAAACTTAACCTTTCAAGGGTCAACAACATATTTTTCATTAAATTCTGTGATCTATAACCATGTTGCACTAAAATAATGTTTCATAAACATGCTCACACAGATTACATTTATGCTATCTTGATGCGTAGTCTTACAGAATTCTATTTGGATTGTTTTGATCCTTCAATTCCTTTTCATATAAATATTTTAATACCAATAGTTCATTAAAATGTTTCTCAATTTATTCACACATATGTAAGGTTAGGCTAAGCTAAATTAGCATGGTTTTAAACATTATAGGCCCTAAATATTGTGCACATAAACATATTATCACGTGCCAAAATATATTCAACGCAATTGAGAAAGCTTTTCTAATTTTTGTCAAAATGTGTGACAGTCTATTTCAGGCTAGTTTATTAGATGATGTACAAAGGGTTTTTAATTAAATAATAAAACAACACTTATTCACTTGGGACAATCATTAAACATGGCTGTATCTGAATAATCAAGTACACTTGACTTGATGCAGACTTGATAAATTTACACTTTACACGCACTTGAGATCGAAGACTGCAACAGACTTTTCAAACGGCAAACTACCCTTTACACCCCCTTAAGGCCGCAGTGCTGCTTCCTACCAGTGATCTTAGAAACTATTTTAAACACCATCTATCAGCAGGGAATGAAAACGAATACAACGTTTTAATATCCATTCCCGGTTCTTTTCACTAGACATTTCTAACACAAGACAAAAACACTATAACAAAAGCAGTACTGGTATAGTTAAAATACTTTATTACAGATAACAGATCACACATCACATTACTCTAGCAGACGAAAAATTAAACAGTTGCCAGTCATACTTTGCATCGACGGTGTGTCAAGGGTAGCTTGCTGTCACCCTTGGTCTCAAGGGCTTGTGCAGGGTGCATCGGCACACTTCGTGACTATTCAAACGGCTCTACACTTGACCACGTGATTGCCAATGAAACTATCAAGTGAGCGTCAAGGGTCGACGGCGCGTGAAGTAGACTATTCGGATACAGCCCATGTTACATAAAAGACTCTGAGTTTTATGATCAAAATTGGTTTTTGATCACATTAGGAATATGTGGATGGACATATACACAAGAACTCAATTCGAGGTATTCCTCGCAATGTTACACAATATGGCAGATTGTTATTGGGTGAATTAAGTGAGTTTTCCTTATTTTTTAAAATTGTATAAAACTATTTTACAATATTAATTTTACTATCATTGGAAATTTGCTTTTGTTGTTGGATGCTAAAAAATATCATCATCATCATCACCATCAACGGCTTTACAGCCACTGGCTGGGTCTGTTTTAAGCATTTAAACATCTTTAACATATTCCCCACCCCCTCTCCTCCTCCGCTATGACACAGTCCTCTCCTCGATCCTTCACACTTATCTGCACTCCCTTCAGCCAACTGTCCCTTGGTCTTACTTTTGACCTCTTCTATATTTTACTCACATGGCCGTATTACCTTAGTTGTGATTTCTCTATCCTTCCCTGCACTAACTCATTCTTAACTACATCTCTCACCCTCTCATTTCTCATGCTATCCATTGTCACTCCTATAGAACTTAACATAAATTTAATTTCACATGCTTGAATTCTGCTTCCATCTCATTATCCACGTTTCTGCTGCATATGTCAACATTGGTGCATAGTATGTCTTGTAGATCATTCCTTTACACTTCCTCGGCACATCCCTGCTCCAAATCAGACTTATCACACTTCTGGAAAAAGCTTCTGCTTGCCTCCCTCTCTTCTGTTTATTCCACTTTCCTCCATCACACTCCCCAGGTATTTAAAGTTTTCCACTATCTTCAACTGCTCCCCTCCTACTGTCACACTAGTCATGCACCTGTCTCTCTTCCTTGTTATAATCACCATCTCACTCTTTATTACATTAAACCTTACTCCATAGCACTCAACCATTTCATCCCAAGCATCTAACTGCTCTTGAACTTCCTTCTCCTCATTGGCCCATATTATTAGGTCATCTGCGAACACATTTGCTTTCAGACTTCCCTTGCCAATCTTTTCTAATATTTATTTCATCATTTCTTCCATCACTACAATGAACAGTAGGGGTGAGAGCACACTTCCTTGTATCCTAATAATTATTTTTAATATCAATTTGAGCTTTTATATTTTTGGAGCTATCTACCGTGTGGGATTGGCTGTGTGGATTTCCAATTCAGTTTTGTAGAATTATTGTGTGATGTTACATCGTTTAGTTCAATTTGTAGATTTTCAAGATTTCTTCAAACAAGAATTTAGTTTGAGGTGTATTAATCATGTGTTCACGAGTGAGATGTATGACTTACAAGTTTACTGTGAATTAGGTGAGCTACTTTTTCTTTTCTTTTTTCTTTTTTCCATTTCCTAAGTGATGCACCCTGTTTTTTCACTTAGAAAAATATGATTACAAAATAGGAATATTTTATTTGGAAAAAAAAAAGTGTCTTAGTCTGTGACGGTCACCCAAACCAATATTAAAAATAATGTTTTCTTGGATTAGACAGCTTTTGTGCAATTAAATACATTGTTTGTCTTTACACATTATGTTGGCTATCATTAACTTCCATACTATCCATGCGCTTCACAGTTGAAGAAAATTAACTAAAACAATTTGTTAGTTTTATCATAACAATATTACCAATCTTAACGCAACCTAGCCTGCACTTTAATTTTTTTTTATCATTGTGTCTTATTACCTGTTCAGGTTATATTATTATTTTAATTATTAGATTCTTTGTCTTACAACAGGTCCATTCCTTTTGTCAGTGAATTTAGACCGCGAATGTGCCCTGTCCTCTGCCTCCTACTTCAGCTCCCAGAATGTTCTTCTTTCCTTCAAGTCATCCAATATTTGAATCCTCCTTCTTCCTAAGTTCCTCTTTCCCTCAACCTTTCCTTCTTTGCCATTGTGCAGAAGACAGTTTCTTCTAAGGATGTATTTGATCAAGTTTGCTTTGCACTGAAGAATCGCATCCAAAATACCTCCTCACCCATACACATCATATACATATGATAATTATTCCAATAAGTTAGATATGAGAAAGGAAGCATTTTAGAGGTAATTTACCAGCATTTACATGGATGGAGAGTGGGAAACAATTTAGGAAAAACCACTCTCAGTAGATCCAACCAGGTTATGAACTCCATTCATCCTGTCTTTAGCAGGCCAGTCTAACAGGAGAGTGACACCTCAGACTATTTGACCTTGAAGCAGGTAGCCTTCAATTATTGAAAGATGCATTGAAGGCTAGGTTTAGTTAGTTTTGCTTACCATCTATCCTCTTTTACCCCTACATCTCCTCTTTTTCGGACATATCCAGGGAGATTTCTTTCAAAAGTGGAACTGTCCGGGGTTTCAACCAACAACCACAGTTTTTTAAAAAAAGCCGTGATTAGCTAGCATTGTCTTGCATTTGGTTGGTTAAAAAGGGTCTTGTCTTCTGCATATATTGATAAAAGTGACATTTAATGCTGTTATTTCATTTTGAGTTTAGTTTCTCCTCTTAGCAATAGCCAGTTGTATTGTGTTACCTTCTAGACCTATCAAGGGCATATAAAAATTATTTTACTTGGAGGGGCGGGCCGGGGGGGGGGTCCGCTAGAAAATTTTTACTTACCTTTAACCAATACAAGTTTTTATACATATGTATGGACCCCTCTCTTTTCCTCTTGGATGGTTCATCAAATTCCGAGGGAGGTCCTACACCCTTGAGGCTTTTTTTTAATCACCACGTTATACTACCTTCTCAGGTTATATACATATATGATCATTACTCTAATGGTGGAAGGTTGAGGAAGGAAGCATTTTAGAGGTAATCAACCTGCATTTGCATGGAGGGAGAGTGGGAAACCATTTAGGGAAAACCAACGTCAGTAAGACACAACCGGGCTTCGAACCCTTGTCTCCCTGTCCTTATCAGGCCAGTATAACACGAGAGTGACGGCCCTAGGTCACTGAAGCGGGTTTGAGGCTTATTAATTGTTTGTTGTCATTGATTCTTTTGATGTCATAATGAATGGGATGGTCTTTGTATTAATGCTTAGTTATTGCATTATTAATTTAAACACAATATTTCAAGGGCTGACATGCAAAAGTTATGTTTGTTTGAATTATTCTTTAAACAAATTTAATGTTTATTTAACATGTTTTTTCCTTTCCTTATTCCTTATGCACACGGAATCATTGTATTCTTGTTTTTTAAATAAAATAAACAATGTATGCAAACCATTTAGGAAAATCTACTCTCAGGATACACAACAAGGATTCAAACCTGGATCTTCACATTATTGGCAATCCAGTCTAACACGAGAGTGACGCTTTAGACCATGCAGTCACCAATGTGGGACATAGAAAGGCATTGGTAGGCCTACTAGCTGGAAGGAAGAAATGGGAAACTAATAGAATGTGGTATTTAATGCTAGAACATAAAAATTTCCTCTTATTTTGAGGCGTGCAAGAATCAAGCCACTAATTTCCAGCACTTCACATCAGCCAGCCACTTGTTTGATTATAACTGTTCTAAATAAATATAATGCACCTCCACATTTAATGTATTAATTGATATAATCATTGGTAATTTTGTGTTGATGGCCACTTTCACAGTATTGCTTATGCATGCAATACATTAGTTTAAATAATACCAAGAATTTGATCCAATAAATAATAAATTAAAAATATACTGTTTTATTGATTTTATCAAGTAAACCTAACTAACAGGCCACATATACTATCTTACCTATGACTAGGACTACAATTTCAAATTAACAATAGTAACAAAGTGACGACCTTCCTTATTTTGTGGCACCACTAAGTTTAAATACAGCCTGGCTACAAAAGTGATTGCGGTAGCTGAGGCAGTTTTTGTACTTGGCATTAGTATTAATATAGTTCTATTTTTTATTTAACAACATTTAAACCTAATATGGTAGGCTGTAAATTATACAGTGTCCCACTAATAATTAACTGGTTTGTTCTTTTTTAATAAGCATATTCTTACATTATAAAACCCATTAAATTAATCCTTGTGTGTTGGTGTACTGCCTTACCTCCTAGTGACAGTGACACAGGCTACAGTATACTGGCCGGCAAGACAGTCTCTCTAGTATAGATACTGGTTTGTAGGAATAGTGCAAGCACACTCAGTATAAAATTGAGCAATGGTTGTACATGTGGTATACTGGCTAAAATGTGCCAACACCGATCAGTAGGCCTACAGCGTCATGGGTGCAGGTACGATCAAGGCTAGTAAGCTGGTCTACTCTAAGCTAGTTACTAAAAGAAACTGTACAATATTAGCCTCGAATGACCAAAGCTATGATGGCCAGCTGAGGTTAAAACTGAAGGGCCTATCTGTCGACAAGCTGTCAAGAACATGGACTATTGGAACGTGGATTGTGAGAGGAGTGTGTGCTAGAGAGAATGAACTTTTAGAAGAAATGGTTGAAAGAAAAATTGATATTCTATATGAATGTGAAACCAATCGGAAAGTAAAAGATGTTTTGATGATGAGTGATGTTAGCCTGGCACTGTGGTCAGGTGTGGATAAATGGGTGAGGGGAAGTCAGGGAGTATGTTTAATCCTAAGCCCAATGGCTAAGCTGTTTGTGAGAGGGTATGAGTTGGTGTTGTCTAGACTCCAATGAGTGTGTATGAAAATAGGCATTCATAGAACTATGTTGGTTGCTGGTTATGCTCCGGTCAAAGGTGAAGACGAGAATGGGAGAGTTAAGTTTTGGAATGAGCTTAATAAAGTCTTGAATACATGTGAACTGGGTGAAAGAATTATCTTGTTAGGAGATATGAATGGATGAGTGGGTACCCAAAGAGAGATTTCAGAGGGTGTTGAAGGTATGGTGTTGACAGAGTAAACGAGAAGGGTAATGAGTCTGTGTTTATAAAAAGACTTATTTGTGTCAAACACATGGTATAAGCACAAAGATATTCACTTGTATACATGGCAAAGGGGCAATGCAAGAACGAAATTGATTTTGTGGTGTATGACGAGATACTTAGAGGTTTAGTAAAGAATACTAGGGCTCTTTGTGGAGCAGAATGTGGGACGAATCCCTTCTTAGTAATATCATTAGTTGAATTAGGTAGGAATTTTGTGAGGAAGTGTGAAAGTGGAAAAATTGTAGGATAAAAGTGGGAGAGCAAAATATGAAAGATTGCTGGGTGAAAAACTAACTTAAAAAAACATGAATGGAATGTCGAAATAAATGCTAATGATATACAAAGTGCTTGGAACAGAATAAAAGAGGCTGTAGTTGAATGCACAAAAGATGTTTGGACATTTGTGGTGCTGGCAAACTTAAAAAGATATGCATGGTAGAATGAACAGGTGAAAGAAGCTGTGACAAAAAAGAAAGATCCATATAAACGAATGATTGCTGTGAAAAGTGAAGCATAACATAAGAGGTTGTGGGACATATACAAAGAGAAAAGGATGAATGCAAAAAAAGTAGTAAAGGAGAGTAAAAAGCAAATGAGATTAAAAGAAGGAGAAAGAATGCAAAATCATTTTGAAGGAAATAAAAAGCTGTTCTGGAATTGGGTAAAGAGAACGAAATATAGAGTGCCAGGAAATACCTATGGCAATCAGAATAAACGTGGTGAGATTATTGGGAATGAAAACAGTATAAGAGAGCGATTCAGTATTTTGAGCAATTGTGTGGTGAAAACATAGAGAGAATAGGAAAAATGTACTGATGAGTAAAAGAATTAACAAGTCTGAGGTGTTAAAGGCTATGAAAGTGTCAAAAAATGGCAAAGTTTTCGAAGTAGATGGGATCACAAATGAAATGCTTAAGTGTGGGGGCATGTTACTACTTGCTAGTTTTTGTGAGTTTGTGAGTTTGAATGTTCCTTATGACTGGAAGAATGCTGTCATTGTTTTCCTTTGTATAAAGGCAAAGGCAGTTAGAGTGAATGTAAGAATTATAGGGCAGTTAGTTATTTGAGTATTCCAGACAAAGGTTTTTGGGAGAGTCTTAATTGAGAGGGTGCGTGATAAAACTGTGGTCAATATTTGGGGTGTGATATGTGGCTTCAAGCCAGGTGAAGGTTTCATGGACCAGATATTTGCATTGCAAAAAGTTATTGAGATATGTATGACAGTAAGAAAGAACATTTATTGTGCATTCCTTGATCTGGAGAAAGCATATGACCGGGAGACTAGGAGTATATTATGGAATATTCTTAGAGTTAGTAAATACAATTATGGCGTTGTATGATGGAAGTAAAGCATGCATTAGGATGGATGGATATTTGAGCAAATGGTTTAACATTGAACAGGGTGTTAGACAAGGTTGTATTATGTTTCCATGGTGGTTTAATGTTTTTATGCATAAAGAGGGATGTTTGTGAGGATTCGGTTGGTGTACAAATGGACAATGTGAATGTGAGAGTGCTGCTATATAAAGTTAATCCTTAATGTTTATGGCTGAGAATGAAAGTGACTTGCACAATTAATAAAATAATTTTAATGTGGTGACAGATATAATGGAACTTCATATAAATCTCTCCAAAACTAAGGTGATAGTGTTTGATAAAGGTGGACCAGGAAATAATTATTAGCTTAGTATAAATGGAAAACTATTTGAACAAGTGAATGATTTTGTGTATATGGGTAGAATGTTTTGTAAAATTGGAGGGATAGATGGTGAAATCGACACATGGGTGAATACATCCCAGAGCGTAGTTGGATGTATGTGGACTATTGCAAAGAATGAAGTAGAAACGAAAGAAGCATAGATGGCAGCATTTAAAAATGTGGCGACACCAATATTGTTTTATTGACGTAAAGTGTGGGTTTGTTAGGAGAAACACAAGAGCAAGTTGAATGCGATTGAAATGAGATATCTAAGAAATGTATGTGGAAAAACCCATATGGACAACTAGTTAAGAGTGGGTGTTGAAGGAGTGCAATTTTAAAGGGAATCCAATAGGTCATTGTGAAAGAAGCGTCTTACGTTGGTTTGGGCATGTTGAAAAAAAGAGTGGATCAAGTGACAAAGCAAATATTTGACGGTAGAGTGTGTGGATCAAAAGGAAGGGGTAGGCTATATAAGATATGGCTAAATGTTGTAGACAAATGTGTGAAAAGAGAAACATTAAGAGTTTTAGGAAAAAACGATCATGTATGACTCAGTGTATGGACTTTGTTAAAGCGAAGAGAGTATGAGAGGATAGGTAAGTGTGGAGTGAGGATGGTTTAAGTAGGCCTACAGAGTTGTTTTTTAAGCTATATGCACAGTTTGTTAATTACCCTGTAAGGGAACTGCGTGATCAGGTATGTATATTTTTTTTTTAAATAAATGTGTAATATTTTTATATCTCATTGATATTATAATAAGATTTTAATTATTATATAAATCTATAACCCGAACGGGTAGTAAGATGCGGCGCTAAAAAATATAAATAATATTTAATGCCCATTAATATAATTTGTATACATATTTAATATGTGCTTATAATATATATACATAATTAATATTGGTGTGTATATGTACTATTTTACATATTTAATATAAGTTAAATAAATTATAAAATCTGAATTTCAAATAATTTTACCAACTATCATGATGATTAATTTATAATATATATTTAGATTAGATTATTAGACTAAAATAGATTTGACATGGACCCTCATTTATAAGTTTACAAAATAAAATGAGGATTTGTGTATCATTATATGAAATTATATTTTAATGATATATAATAAAATGATTAATTTATGTTAACAAATAGTAAAATTCATATTTCTTTTAAAAATAACATACATACAAAATTTCATAGTTAGTGTACAACTTTTAATTCAGCTTGTGTAGTTGTTTTTAAATCAAAATATTGCAGTACCGTAGTCTATGTAGGCTTAACTTTCATGTATGTTTTAGCAAAATATTTTAAAATAAAAAACCCAATTGTAATAATAATATTTCTGAATGTTGTGAGATCAAAAATAGAACTATATTAATACTAAATTCAAACTGGCAAGTGTTTTTTTTTTTACTCAGAGGATATTAAAAGAATTTAATCAAACAAGCATTGCTATCAATACTTTGTACTCNACTCAGAGGATATTAAAAGAATTTAATCAAACAAGCATTGCTATCAATACTTTGTACTCTATACTCTAGAGACTAACACACTACTAACTAATCTACAATTACTTTCATCACCGTCAACCAAATCCTCCCCGAATTTTAGATTCTATTTTTGAACTAAGGTGCAGTCTCTAAATAGCAGACACCTTCTGGGATTACAAATTTTTTTGTTATTTGAAAAAATATTATTTTTAATACGCACTGTTTACACATAGTTTATTCTTTATGTACCTGTATGTTATGCATATGTATTATAAAGATCTAATTTTGACATTGTGTAGTATTAAATGCAGTGTAATCACTATTAGTAAATGAATAAATACTTAAAATAAATAAATTAAGTGACTTAACATAACATACAGTTTTTATTGTACTCATAACCATACTTAAATAAAGTGAGATATGTACAGTAGGCCTACATTACCATGGCTAATGATGTCATAATCTATTTTGGAAATAAAGCTTCACCCCAATGCTGGTTTGGCAGCACAACACGCAAGACAGGAATAGACCACTGTTGATAACAAACATTAATAGGATGGGCTATGGACCATGCTCGCAAATATTGGTATAGCAGACTGCTGCATATATTTATTGACATCACCTTGAATCTATGACTTCAAGCCTGGCCCCAGAATGGTGATGTTGAGACAGGAAAAGGGAAGTTGGTGTTGTGTGAATAAAACACAATATGACAGACATATTTATTAAACATTTTACATTTTCCTACATTGTCTCTTAAAAGTGTTATAAAATGGTTTTGAGCTCACAATACAACATTTAATAATCCAAACCAGTGACTTTGCATGTATAGTATGTAGCACTAATCAGATCCAGGTTTCTGATGTGTGCTTCCACTGTAGGCTGCTCGAGATTGATGACGTCCACAGTTTCTGTTAGGATGTCGTATACATTCACGATGAATGTGTCAATCAAATTGTTGCAATAAGGCCTGCCTGGTGACGGGTGTTCATATCCCTTCATTCATAGTAAAATGAAAGATTGTCTATTAACCTATTATTCTATTAGAAGTCAAATAACATTTTATGTATAATTTTTTTATTTCAGATCTCAGAAAACAGGCACGTCAACTGGAAAATGAAATTGATTTAAAGCTCGTGTCGTTCAGTAAACTAGGAACTGGACATGGTTCACCTAAGTTAGAAAGGTATTTTAATTATTTTTATTTAACCTAAATGTAGGTATACTCGGATTCTTATTGGAAGATTTGTTAGAAAATTCATACATATTTTTTTGCGACCAACATTGATAATATTAAACTATTTTTTTTTTGTTATTTTATAGGTATGGATAATATATATCAAACGTGATAGCTGCAAATTAGATGACATTATGTATTACTATACTTAAATCGTTTTTATAAACTTTAATAACAAACAGATACTGTTCTTCCTACCAAAACCATACTATATTATGTTTATCTATGAAGTATAATCAATTTGAATATAAAAATACACACATAAATGTTCAACTCTTTCTCTATATATATATATATATTAAACATATTAAAATTCTTCAAAACTGAAAATCAAAATCAAGAATTCAAATAGACTCAAAATTAATACAATAAATTGCGGATTTTATAATGGAAGGAAGAACCCATTTCACACGTTACAAAAAATGTTAAGTCATCTGCCATAACTGATCCTATGCACGTTAGCTCTTCAGAAATTTGTGATGAAGTTTTGGCAATGATATATCAAAAATCTAGTGAACTAAAATAAATATAAGTTCTTTTGCTTCAATTTTATTAACTACATCAATTTTTGTTCTATTTTAATTAAACTTGTCTTATTCAAAGAGCTAAATAAAATATTAAACATTGAAAAGCGACAAAGAATATAATTACAGGAGAGCAGCCATTTTAATTTAATAGAAATATCGTAGCTTTCGATAAACACGTTGTGATATATCAATTAATGATAGATATATTACGGAAAATTGCCGTCCCTAGTATACGTATTATATATTGATTGTTTGTTTTGAATCGATTCATGTATTCTAACAGTCTCACTTAACTATTTTTTTTTTTAATTTGTCAAAGTTGTTAAGTTTTTTTTTACCTCTTGTTACTGTCATAATGTCAGGTTGTATTATATTCAACACCATTTATTTTCCATGTAGATCACCTCAGAATGTTAGGGTCGAATTATATTTGGGCCATTTCGGTATATTTACAATTTGTCAGCATTTAAGTGAAACAGCAACTAAACTAATATGATAAATAATCAATTATCACCTATTTTGAATGTTGCCGTTTTGTTTAGTTGCCAGTTTTATTGAGCGCTAAGAATCGAAGTAGTGAGAATCGTAATATTAAGATTGATTCTCGATTCTTTCGATACCAGTAAGAATCGAGGGTATCGAGGAATTCAGTTTGACAGCCCTAATATATATATATTTATTAAATCATGAACATATTCTACATACAAATATTTTACATATTTAGTTCATACCTACAATAATACATAGTCTCCACAAGCCTCAATGAAAAGTAAGTACTCTTGTGATATATGAGCCACTGAAATGTCTAACATTTTAAAGGAAATTTTCAATCAATCTTTTGTGATTTTGTACACATTTAGTAATTTTAAATACGATTTTTAAGTTTTTTCAGTAATAAGTTTTTTAAATTGCATATATTTATGTTTTGTTTTATTTTCATTTGTTTTAATGCTCCGGTTTTGTAACTAACTGTGTTTTTGTGTTTCCTAAAATGGAACCCCATTTTATAACATTGCTCCTGATGACGGCTTTCTTAGTGACCATAGTTGAAAAAAACAATTAGGTTGTAACTTGTAAGAGTAGGAGAATACTTTTATCAGTGAAAAAGAAATGAAGTACTGCCAATTTACAAATTAAATTTAACTCAAATATTTAATTGTGTATTCATATCAAAAGTTAGTCTAGTCAAGATAGCATCCTGTTAGTTTTATTTATTAAAGAACAATAAACAGTTAAAGGACAAAGAGCACATGCTCACCACTCGAGATATACACCGGAACTAGGAACTAACAAAATTTTGCGTGAGACGCTTTGGTGACGTCATCACAGAAGTGTCTTCACAAATCTAAAAGTGGAACAGTTACTAAACTCGTGTTTGTTATTATAGGCCTAGTTAAGAGAATGTTTATTTATTA
>CABFWB010009356.1:0-13360 GCA_902151455.1 Timema bartmani
TTGGCTGGCTACGGCCTTGCAAATAAATAAATAAATTTAAAAATACAATTGCCTAAAAGCTCGGTTCAAGGCTTGATTATCACCCCAAATTAAAAAAACAATTGGGGACCTCCTCCTGCCTCCCACCCCCTCTCTGTTCTCAACATTGCCCTACTTGTACTCTCCTTTGCTACTTGGGGATTTTTCTCATTTCGAACTGCTTAGAGTTGGGAAAAACTTTGGTTCACACCCCCCTTCCCCCAAATATATTTCGTGCAACGCCCCTGGGTATAAAATGAAATTATATGAACGGAACTATTTCAGAAATATATTTGTGAAAAATTTAAAAATCCGGGTAGCGTGGCATCTCGGAAATAGTGGTGTTGCTTTGGTAGGTCAAACTTATCATTAATATTTTTTATAACCTCTGCCTCATAGATCACGTCTGCTTGCACCTTGTTCGAGAAATTTTAATTGGGCGTTGTCTTCAATATTCTCATTGATTGGTACGGTCATGTACTTAAGTACCTATACGGTTGTGTAGACATTGACGAGCTATCTGCACTGCGACCAGAAAATGTAAGTCACAACTATTCGGGTGGTTTTAATAGCCTTAGTGCTCTACTGCAGCATCATTAAGAAGAGGCTTTCGGTGTATGTATCTCTTTGGTAGCCTCTACTACGGGTTCCGCCAATCGCCATCAGTAATCGCAAACCCAGTACCTTAAAATCCGAGTCATTGCAGTCAATATTAAGCTCATAGTCACTAGGTTTGTCGTCTCACATTATATCCACTCATTAACTGTCTTGATGGCCATTATCTTCGCTAATAATTGGTCGACGTACAAACGAAGCCGTTTGCTTCATTTCCTCGCAGCAAATTTTTACTTAATTCTAAGAGTTGGTCCAAGACATCCTACTGCAAACAATGGCATTATACGAATGGCGTTGCTAATCACTCGTTTATCCGGAGTGGCTTCACTATGATGTACTCTATAGGTCCTCTGTATTTGCACAAACGCAGGTCGTGTGTCACTCACACCTAGGTACAGTAGAAGTTCCAGCCAAATTCCACTCTTACATTCTTCCAAGCTCCAGTCGAGAAGAATATATGGCATTTGCGTACCATAATAATTGCGTAAACCCAAGAAATAGCTAACTATTGCGTACAGTTGTTTATTTGCTACCTGAGTTGGTCGTTGGCCAATTTCAATGATTGACCTAAAGAATATAAAGCTGTGTAGGGTATTTTTACTTTCTCCCACTATACCATCGGTATAGGGGTTTTATTTGCTCCCAGAACCATTAACAAACCCATTTTAAAAAAACACTAAGCTAACCTGAAACCAACCTAACCTAACCTAACCTAACCTAAGCTAACATAAAATGTCCTAAACAAACCTAACCCCTTTTCAATCCAGGGTGTACGCAATTATCACTCCGAAGCTGACCCCTACCTGGGTCGCCCACCTGCTTGACTCTTTGGGCGCAATTGTTGCAGTACGTAATTGTGAGGACACCGTCAAGAACACCATCCATAATATTGATCAGGGTTTATATTAATCTAGTCATCATCATCCAAGTCACTTCTTCAGAAGCACTGTCACAAGCAGCTTTTTCACCAGTGACGTCATCATCAGGAGTGTAATCACTAATGTCATCATCCATGGCAGCGTCGTCAACAGCGTCNACCAGTGACGTCATCATCAGGAGTGTAATCACTAATGTCATCATCCATGGCAGCGTCGTCAACAGCGTCAGATTTTGTCTCTCTCTTGATACAGGTACGCCGACTCTATTGAGAACTCTTTGTACTCACCCGACTACTCTCCAAAGCGTCAAGTGTAGAAAAACACACTTACTACAACAGGACTTTAACTAAAGACTGAGACATATCAGGCGACGGTGTCTGATGTTTTTTAAAAGGCTCAGTCGCCAACTCCCTGAAGTGTTGGGTCATAGTGCTCACTTCCAGTCTACAACTATGCAGCACTGTGTCATGTTTTCACTAGCTGACCGCAATGGCATCTCCGTGCCTCGAAATCGACCCTTTCGAGGACACGCATTTGCTGCTTATTGATGATATGGCTGATTTCAATTATTTTATGCTGTTGACGAATTTGTTTGTGCAACCATCTTGTTGGTCAAAGAGGTTACTTGTTCCACCATCTTGTTGTTCGGTGACGTAGTTTTTTCCGCCATCCTGTTGTACAATGCTGCAGTTTGTTCCGACAAGGCTTGGATAAGAGTTATCAAACCTTATATATTCGCGGGTATTTTTCTTATTATCATAAATTAAATAACAAACCAAAAATATCCTATTCCTGACACTTGAACAATGTAGCACGACCGAAGGTCACGGGTCATTTCCACCTCACCATGTGAACCCCAAGTTCTTTTTTGGATATTGGGATGCACTATCACTCAAATATGATTGAAAAAACACGTGAAATACAATATATTTTATCACTAAAGAAATAAAACAAAAGGAATACAATTAATTAACGCGTAACTGAAATTAAACAAGTAAATGAATTAAATAAAAGTCATAGTTAAGTATTTGAATTAAGGCGAGTGGCCCTTTTCATTTCGCGTGGAATGCAGAGCCATGGTAACAAACGGTTATCTTCAAGAATTGTTATTGTTTTGCCACTTTCTTTTCGGAAATGGTTTGTTCAAGAATAGAAGCATCTTTATTAAGTTATACTTTTTATATACACACCTCCTCTATAATTTTAACAGTGATCAAATATCAATTATTTTGACATTTTTCAATAAAATTGCCGGCTGCATAACAAATTATAAGAAAATATAACACTTAATAAACATTGATACATTATCTTAGAAGAGGTGTTGAAAATATTACTATAAAAATCTCACTCGTTCTCGAGAAAGCTGATATTTCCAAACGTATGATTTTTCCGCAAGACCTGTTTGGTAGCTAGTGCCATCTACTGTTTCCGTGATCCATCTGTTCTTGTTGGCGCGGAAGGATACTTTGGTCGATTGTGAAGCCAAGCCACGCCTTTCACCGTCCCGCCCACCATCCCACAAAATAGGTTTTAGGCTTGCACTCGACAGGGCCAAGGGCCTTAATAAGTAAGTGAAAAAACATAAATTAGAATGAAATAACTAATTAAACATTTAGATATAAGTACCGTATCTTGTAAAGTTCAGTCACTACAACATTCACGGTCGATGTCTATATGTCACACGTTTAACGTAAATTGCCCCTGGACCCCACCCACGACACAGTGCGTTGACCCGAGCTAAACGAACATTGGACTCGCTACTCTACTCACCGGACACGCTGGTCCGCTCACCTGACACGCTGTCCACCCCCAGACACACTCACTGGGAACTAAAGAGGCTATGTTGACTGTCAGGCGTATAAAGGTAACAACTAGGTATCTAGAAGACTCCATTTATAGAAAACTGGGTTCGAAGAAAATGATCGCAGTTTCTTATAAATGCACCTGAAGTGATTTGGTTGTCTGGTCGGAATACCATATATGCTCCACACCTCTATGACTTCTTGAATGAGCATATGCGCAGAATATTTCACATTTTTTGATTCATTTAATGTGTGGTAATAAATAAGTAGAACTTGCCGAAGAGTTGGAAGTTGGTTAATCCTTACCAATGGCTCAAGATCCCGACATCCAAGTAGAAAAATGTCGTCTTTTTTTCGAGTTGATGAACTATTTTATTGCACTGATTCACTCACAGTCTAGTAAATAAGTACCAAAGTTTTTTACGTTCGTCTGTAAAACTCTTTAACAGTTGTATTTAAAAGTAGATTCGATTAATTTAACACACGAAACTGACCTGTAACAAAAAATCAAGATCAAGCATTTTTCACAAAAATTTCAAAAACAGCACTCGATTGACCGCTAAAGCTAGCCAACTGAAACCATACAATGTTATTATTACTAAGGATACATGTTACAAATTTACGGGGTGACCAAACTGAAAAACAAACAGAAAATAATTATGGGCCACCTTATATATATATATATATTAAGGTGGCCCATATATATATATATATAATGAAGAGTGGAAATGCCAAAGGTTCTAAGTGCTATACAAAACTATTGGGCAATATATATAGGTATGATTTATGATCTTATCAATTAAATTAGGCCGTTAGTATTGCCTAGCGCCTGTAAACTAGACTGTACCGGCTCGAGCATGCTCGCCCAGTCTGGCCGTACCCTAATTAATGAACCGCCATGTTGTATTCCCACTTTCTTTTTTTTTTGCCGAATAGTAAATATCTTATACGTTGTTGATCTATTTCGTCAAAATCCACACAGATGATCTCCAATTCCAATTATTTCCTCCACATATGGCATCAGTCCCATTAAAATTATAATGGGTAAAATTTAATAGCATGTTGGTAGTATTGAGATACCTCTGAAGTCATTAAACTCGATTCCGTCCCTCTTTTTTAAAATGGGTATTATAATACCTTCCTTTGTTTCTTGTCACTTGTGGTAATACCTTATTGTTCCATATTGAAAATAGCCAATTATAAATATCAATTACTAACTTTTCACCCCCTCTCTTTATTAACTCAGCTGGAATGAAATCTATATCTAGATATTTATGGTTCTTTAACTTCATAAAATCTTCTTAGTTCTTTGACTTCCCTAATACTTGGATCTGGGACCAGTGGTTTAGTAGTATGGATTTCATCACCCTCACCCAATCCGGATCCTTCACAAACATTCATTAATAATTAATTATAATATTAATATTATAAATATTCCAATAGCTCGTGAACTGTAACGATTTGAAATCATTGAATCTCTATTTATAGCTTATAATTATTATAAACGTGTGTTAAAAATGTGCAATTTTAAAAAAAATTGTCGAATTATCTTAAGATGGGGATGCAGGGAATACAGAAAAGGTATTTTAGCAGTTTTTATAACAAAACATTTTCTTTGCCAAAATAAATCAAATATGGCTTCCACAGAAACATCGAGTTTTATTTTCTTCTCATAATGACCTTAATAGTTGTTGAAAATATGTCAAGGGTGTCCTGGAATTTCATGAAAACTTTTTCTCTTCATTTAAAAGGTTTTTTTTAGATCATGCCACTATTCTCATTGACAATTCAACATTGGTTAAAACCACTATGTGAATAAAATTGAACTTTATGTTTGATTAGAAGCAATGTTTCGATTTATTTTGACAAAAAAAAGTTTTGCTATAAAAACTGCAAAAATGTTGACCTTTTCTCTCGTTCCCTGGATCCCCACTTAAGCGTGCAACTCCACCACAAAATGTTTACTCTAACCTTACCTTAACACCAATACCATGCGAAAAATACAATAAAAATGTATTAAGACTATTTTAAAAAAAGGTAATATTTTTTTACTCCTAAATGAGGTTTGTAGTTTTCTGGGATTTTTATATTTACTGTAGGTAACATTAAAAATTAAGAATACAATCATGCAAACAAACCCTTGATTATAAGACAGTTCTATTGGCAAGAAATATCTGCATGTGTCCAGAATATGTAACCCAAAAATAATTTAAGCTAATTTTTAAAAACAACATGGGTAAAAAAGTTGTATAAAAGTAAAATACTAACTTACGATATAGTTAAGTTTTAATGATAATAATATAAGTAAAACAACAAAATAGGTACTGGAAGAAATCACAACTGTTTTTTAATACGAAAACATGCCAATCAAAATAATCTAAAGCTATTTCAGTTATTAGTGAGGTTTTCAAATCTCGTTAGTATTCACGTGTTAATCAATGTTTGGTTTGTTTGTCAAAGAAACAAGAAGAAACTGATAGAAATATGATAATTATTAATTATTTAGGGTAAGCCATGAGTAATAGTAGAACATTCTAACGAACGTTTTCATACATTAATACACACAGATCAAAACTTTAGAAAAATCAAAAAACAAGAGTTCTAAACATTCGATAGATAAAAAAAATTTAACAAAAAGTAACAAAAAAATAAAATCTAATTGTAGCTGAGCCCATTGAAAATAAACATTATATTTTTCACAAGTTTACTAAACATAACAAAATGGAAAGAAAGTTGTTGAAGTGGGAATGGAAGGAAATATACATTCTATCATTTTTCATCTCCGTTAACACGAATATTGATGATTCAAAGTTGTTAATAGCAAATTGGAGCAAAATCCCAAATACACAACTTTATTTTTTTTATAAAAATTAACAAAAATAAAGTAAATATTGTAGAGTGATAAGAGGGGGGGGGGTGTCAGGGGGGGGGGTGTCCAGCGCCCATGGATAGAGATATAACACAACCCATGTTGATGTCGGCTACAAGTATAAATTCACTATTCAATTCCTCTTTGCCTCCCAATTCCCCCTCCCCCCTCCAATCACGTATCAATGTCCATTTGGTTTGGAGACGTTCATTTTTTATTTTTTTGCCACGTCTAACTAACAGTTTGATTTACCCCCATTCATCTTTATCATGTTGAAATTATGTTTACACAATCATTAATTCTATATATTTTTAAATGTTAGGTTTATTGAAATTAATTTTGTAGACTTTTTTTTTTCAAGAAGTAAAATTATAAAACCATATTTGTCACATTTATTGATCTGTAAAATGGTAACCAGTCAATATTTTTCAACGGCAAACGTTTTTAGGATAGACTTTATAAACCACATTCTTGACTCCTGTTGCCCCAAAGCAAATAATCGGTTACTGATTACAGATTGAAGTCATAATAATAGGGGTGGCCCATGTTACTAGATGAAAGGGGTAATTGCTTTCTTGATGAGCTGCATGTCAAAATAGTATTTGTTCGATTATTTTTTGTTGTATTACCTATTATTTGTTCTTACCATCGTGTGTGGGGGGGAAAAAAACAGTGATAATTACTAAAGTAAGCAAAGTAAATAGAGAATTACGTGTTGTCATGTTGGTAGCATGGTGAGATGAAGAACCTGAGGCGCTTTCTGTGGGCGTGTCGGAGAGACTTGTCTTACGGAAACGTGTAATTTGAGTTTTCAACAGAACACAATCTGACGGTCAGTTTTGTCTTGTCGGAATTCGCTGAGCTCGTTTACACTTTACAAGCCTGTTCTACACAAAACCTGTATAAATGCGCGAATACAGAATAAGGAACCAAATTAAACAGAGATCCACGCACCTGTTAGGCACATTACAAAATTACCCAGACCAACTTAACCCAAGCTTAAACACGTTAAGGCGATGTTTGTTCAATCTAGCAACAATAGACTAAATACTATAGGCCTACAGATCACGCCTGTCTAGTCAAATTACAATGGCACAAACTGAAATTACGTAATCAAGGCCCCTTTAATTATGTATAAATTGCTACGTCATTTAAGGAAAGGGTGTTTGAAATTGCTCCTGTTTGCTGTATATTTGATGACTAATCTAGGAGTAGTTCTATTTAAGAAAGGCTAAAATATGAAAATGTAAACTATTTGAAAAGCAACTTACCTTAGCCTTTTTCAAGATGGCGGGCCTCAAGCATAATATTTACTAGCTACACTTTAATTCACATACACTGACCCTTTTTACATAAATAAAAGAGGTTTACTTAAAACACATCCCTTTGGAAAAGCTACGTCACAACACTTTAAGAATATATATATTTTAAAATAAATAATGATATGTTATAAAAGTAGTCAAATCATTGGCGGTGGAACCAGGTACGAGGGGGAGCATTTCCCTAATGGAATATTTTTTCTCTCTCTAGATCTATCTCGCTCCCCTATGATATTCTCGAATATGAAGCTTAAATATGACCTTGCGTCAAACTCCAAAAAGTATCTAGAGGCATACAATTTCTAAACATTTTCCAGAATTACCAATCCAAATATATTCTAAGAGAGTCTAATTTTTATTTTAAATCCAGTCTAGGACCACTCTAAATAGTTTATAGGAGCATCCAAATAGCATCTAAATAGCTTCTAGAAATATCTAATTCTCACTCTCAATCTAATGAATTGTAACAGGGATACAACAAATACAATAAAAAATGACAAAATTAATGTGTATTCTTGTTTTTGTAATTACGTTATTAATGTTTTCCATCTCCACCGAAATCCTTCCTGTGGGCAGGTATTCGTCTATACAAGGCTAGTATGATTACAAATAATAAGATTTCAATAATTAATCAGAGAAAAAAAATTATGTCCTTCGTGGATCAAAGATTAGCTAATGAATAGCATTATAAAATTTAGTGAAGAAAAATAATTAATATGAGGTTATAAATTTTAAATATTATTTCTTTGAAAATAAAAGAGAAAAGTAGTTATTAATGTTCTATTTGCTAATATCGTGAATGTTCTGAGATAAAGAGTTTGGTACAATCTCATCCCTTAATACGATTAAAAAATGTGTGCAATTTTGCCATTTTTGATTGCTTTATAAAACTTCAAGTTTTGCAAAACTCTTTAGAGATATCACATTCACTGCTGGACCTGTGATTAGTGTTGCTATTTATACAACTGTAACTTACTTTATTAAAGTTATTCCTTTAAAATTTTACAATCTTACGTGCACGAACACAGATAATTATTATTTATCTACATTCATGGAAGAGCCTAGTTTTTTTTTTTACCAAAGTGTTCCAACCAAAACATTGTTTTTTCCTCCAGNCATATGTTTAGAAAAAATACCAGAGGCGAATGAGGTAGAAATAAAGGTTTGAGAAAGAATAACTGTTATTGTGCGTTATTATACAGTTCAACAACTTATTATACGTTATCGGTTTAAACCGTATAAGCCAATATCATTTCAAATAGCAATGTCTGAAATCAAACATGGTAATTCGTTTATTTATCATCAATGTTTTAGCTTGATTTTCTAGTGAAAACATAGAATAGATTGTTGTTGATATTTAGTTTGAGCATACTTATCACCAAAATTATGTACAGCAGATCCAAAATATGTAGACCATATACAAATTAATGTGTAACTTTTTCATTTCTTTAAAGTAATTAGTAGAAAAATTGATTGATACTATGTTTTATTATATGTATCAGCAATGTTGTAAAAAATAAAACATACTGGAAGAGAGCTTAAGGTTTTTATCAGTTAAGGTGGTTCCAGTTTTTTTTTTGACAAAATATGATAGTGGAATAAAATATGAATCCTGGTGCTGTAAAATATTTCTAGTTCACTATATTTTTGGGTCTGTCCCCTCCCCCGAACATAAATCCTGGCTACGGGCCTGACCTCACATGTAAAAGGTAAATATACAATTAACTCACGGAAACAAGATTTATTTACAATGAGAAAACAGAGGAAGGTTAAAATAATATCAGACAGAATTAACTTTTTGGAAATCATATATATATAGTATCCTGTCTATATCGTGAATGTATTCTGTATGTTTACCAACAGCTGTAAAACTATTGTAGCTTCCAATTTTCCCTCATCAGCCTTCATGAGTTCTCACTAGCGCTGTAAATTGCTAAACACGCTGCTTATACGGCAAAGCTTTTTCAACATAGGGTTGATACAATAAACAGCCGGCTACATACCAATTGAAATAAAAATCGTACAAAGACGGATTACCCATTAAGTCATAACAATCATAAATGTAGTTAATTTGCTAATCTATGATTATTTGAATTTTACAGCACAGCTGAAACCCAGGAAGCCTATTTAATGATACCTAAATAATTGATCCATAATAGTCTGCCCGATATATTTTATTTTGACTTTCAGAATGAAATGTGCCAATTATTATTAAGACTCAGCGTAATTGTTTTAGGAGTGATTTACTATATTGTTGATTTTTTTCTTCTTACATTATGGTTCTAATCTTATAAACTGCACCATAGTAGAGTTAAGCAAGAAAATCTTGTTTCCTTTCAGGATAAACGGATTTTGAGGATGTAAAAAGATTATCTTCGTCGATGAAGTGTAGGCCAAAATAAAAATAACGTTGGTTTTCTTAGCTCATTGATTTTAAATGGTTTATTATAATATTTTTATTGAACTATAATGTCTTGTAGCGATTCCTAGCCAATTATTTACACACGATCCAGTAGACTGTGAGATAATTTACGTCATTTTGCTACAGTAAACAAGGAGGCCTTGCGTGCGAGGAGGCCATGAAAAGCGGGCGGACCACCCACAGCAAATCAACACATCACTTGGCAGGTAGTTAACAGAGGCTGCTGGTGGTACCCTTGATGGTCAGCGAGTTTGATACTTTCGTTCCCCGAGAACGGTGGGTTGGTACCTCTAGGAGAGGGCTGCTCGCGGTCTAAAAAAATAAATGAATAAAATTCAAACCAAGCTTGGGCTAGTTGTGGATGTTTCTTTGTCTTTCAGCTCGTTCACATTTCATTGTTTCAGACTGACGAGTTGTTTTTTGTTTACCTTGAGTGGGAATCTGAAGATGATATCTGCTTGTTAGCTCTTCACTCATCTTGAAAACCGGCAACAATGGCGTGGATATTATCAGTTTGTGCGCCTTGGTCTGACCATGGAGGATGAAGCCCGACTCGGTCCGTACCCGTGTGAGAGAGTCTTGGGCTGTTATTCCACAGTGTAGATTTCAAAGGTGTTTTGATCCTTTCATGGTGGGAGCAAGCCCATTTACTTATAAATGCCTTCACCATTATCTCCTTAGATCGAGTTAATAATAATCCCAGTAGGCATTTAGATATAAAGTAGGCCTACAATTTAAAATTATTTATTTAATTTGAAATCAAATGTGATACACGTTTGACAACCCACACTAACTAATAAAACACACAAGTAGAGTAGGGTGATTATATGCATGCAAATGCACCAGAGTTTGCCTGTGAATATGATGATTTACAACAAGTTCAAAAAATGTAGTTTTGTCATTGGTGAAATTGGAGCTCTCCATTTATTATGATGAATTTTTGGCCAAGGTCCGGGTGTTGTTTTTGTTCTAGAGTTTAGTCTGTGTGTAAGTCGAGTGATAATATAATAATTTTGTTTAGAGAGTACACTTCAAATAACCTTAATAATAAAAACACAAAAGCTTCATCTGAAGTTAAAGGCTCTTGACCATCAAAAAGAGCAGTAAATTTTGGCCACCATCTTAGATTGAATCGTAGTCTCTGGTTCGATCTAGGATTGGATCGTAATCTCTGGTTCGATCTAGGATTGGATCGTGGTCTCTGGTTCGATTTCGGATTGTATCGTAGACTCGGATTCGATCTCGGATTGGATCGTAGTCTTTGTTTTGATCTTAGATTGAATTGTAGTTTCTGGTTCGATCTCGGATTTGATCGCAGTCTTTGGTTCGATCTCGGATTGGATCGTATTCTCTGGTTCAAATAAGTTGGTAGTATTGTGTAAGTTACCAACTTCCCCTATATTTGTTAGTTGATTACCTGTTAAAAAATTTGTTAATTTTTTATCTAATTTCTCTACCGCCTCGGTAACAATCCCATCAATTTGTTTTGTAATTAAGATTTTATTTGCATCCTTTTGTGAGCCAAATGCTAATTTACTATTTCTTTTTCGAGGTTGTCTCGCACTACCTTAACATTAGTCTTGGTGTGTTCTACCTGAAGGTCCAAATTTCCTACCTTAATTTCTACTCCCTTTAACCCTTTATTTGATTCTTGTTCAACTGTTTCTATTTTATTTTTATTTGTTGTAATTTGTTCTATTAATTTGAATTGTCCCTTTCTAAAGTTTTCTTGTTTTTCCGATAAAACATTTTTTACCCTTTCTCCTTCAGTTAACTTTTTATCAACGTCATTTAAATGCCCTGCCAAATTTTGATGAACCATTTCTAGTTGGTCAAATTTTTGCTCTAAGTAACCAAATCTCTGCTCACATGCCTCCTTGCTTTGTTCAATTTTAGCACCTGGTTCATTATTGATTTTTTCAAGTTTAGTATTATTTGCATTTATTTTTTGATTAGTTGCATCTATTTTCTGATTAGTTTCATCCATTTTTTGAGTAGTTTCTTGGCTAGTTTTTTCTATTTTGTCAAATTTTTGATTAGTTTATTGGCTAGTTTTTTCTATTTTGTTCAATTTTTGAGTAGTTTCTTGGCTAGTTTTTTCTATTTTGTCCAATTTTTGATTAGTTTCTTGGCTAGTTTTTTTCTATTGATTAAATTTTTGATTATTTTCTTGGATAGTAATTTCAATTTTACTAAACACCAAACTCATATACTGATCTAAATCTAAACTCGTGGGTTCTATCATTGTTTGTTCCCTTGTTATCTCTCGCCCTTCCTCATCTACTATAATATTTTCGACAATAATTAAATATCCTTGCATATCCTGTTCTGCCTTATGTTGTCTCTCTTCCTCTGTAACTGATTTGTCATTATCCTGATCTCTATCTCCTATTTCTTCTGAGTGTTCTAGGCCTAACTGATTGTTTGGTTTATTTTCATATTCTGCCTCACCAAAGCAACTATTGGTGTCACTATACCCACTTGGGTTCGAATCCGCCATCCTCCCTTCCAAAATTTACAAATGATTACAAACAGTAATGATATTTCTACCGTATTAATTCGAAAGCAAAGTTGTATATCCTGGGAATCAAATTTAAAAAAATTGTCTAAGGCTTATCTGACTTGATTGATGAAGTCTTCTCAGTGTGCCGTCTTGTGTAACGTATGTTCGTTGTTCCGCCTCGGTGTGATGTACTTCGTCGGTGTGCCGTGTATGGAACTCCTGCTGGTTGTTCCACCTCGGTACGATGTTCTTCGTCGGTGTACCGTTCAGTATGCCGTGTGTGGAACGTCTGCTTGTTCGACTTCGGTACGATGTTCTTCGTCGGTGTACCGTTCAGTGTGCCGTGTGTGGAACGTCTGCTTGTTCGACTTCAGTACGATGTTTTTCGTCGGTGTACCGTTCAGTGTGCCGTGTGTGGAACGTCTGCTTGTTCGACTTCAGTACGATGTTCTTCGTCGGTGTACCGTTCAGTGTGCTATGTGTGGAACGTCTGCTTGTTCGACGTCGGTACGATGTTCTTCGTTGGTGTGCCATTCAGTATGCCGTGTGTGGAGCATCTGCTTGTTCCACTTTGGTACAATGTTCTTCCTCGGTGTGCCGTTCAGTGTGGCATGTGTGGAACGTCTGTTGGTTGTTCCACCTCAGTACAGTGTTCTTTGTAAGTGTGTCGTTCAGTGTGCCGTGTGGGGAACGTCTGCTTGTTCCACTTCAGAACGATGTTCTTCCTCGGTGTGCCGTGTCTTTCAATCGGTGGAGTCCTTTTCTAGTTTCGGGGATTCAAAGACTCTCGTCGTGATTGGGCGCCAATTATAAACATATTGGCCCGGCGATTGGGAATCCATTATTGTGTGAGCTATCTGCTTATTAAGATTAAAATTATTTAAAATTAAATTTAGTTCCGGAGGACCAGTTTTAGTAACACTAAAGCAGAGGC
>CABFWB010009358.1:0-13358 GCA_902151455.1 Timema bartmani
TATAATTTTTTCTAGCCTCCGTCAATTGGGGGATGGGCCCACCAAACCCCCCCTGAAATTATTGGCTGGCTATGGCCTTGATGTCATGACCCTCCCAATAATATATGTCATACATGCCAGAATCGACAATGGACCTATGGCTTTACTTCTCATCTGAAGGAAGATGTGCTGCGGACTTTTATCACTCAAGGAAAATCCGGTGATCCCACCTGGGTTTGAACCCACAAGCATTGGGTCATGACGCGAGCACTTTACCCCAAGACCACTGAGGTTGATGATAGCTTTCTTAATGACTCAGAGCATTTGAGAATTGTATACAAATAGACAAGTATACATAAAATACTTACAGGGTTTGAATAGTATATCTGAGTCCTTGCATGAAAATTCCTGATGACCTGATTCTAGATGGCCATGCCTTGCTGCTGGTGTAGGTTTACTTTTACTAGCTGCTAATCTCTGGGTTACAAAACGCATGGGATCACGTGAGTAACGAGGAGGTGGTTGTGGTTGAGTTACAGTTGTAGAAAGACTGCTACTAGCACTAGAAACCACACAAAATATTTCTTTTCATGTATAATTTTGGTAAAATACATACAATATTTATACAAAATATCAGAATATAACCTCTTGATAAAAAATTTATTTCTCATTATTAGTAAAAATAGATTGGTGTATCACTTCATCTTCAAACCTTCCTTAGGTGAGCATAGCTATCACATTCATTTCACCAGTAAAATTGTTTTCCACCCTTGCAATGGACTCTCTCATATAAGCTGCGGTGATTACACAAGGACTACTGCATGCATAAAGATTAGAGGAGAATAAGGGGCTTGGGGTTTGTCTGACAACATCCAGACTCCTATCTGAATAGAGATAAAATATAGGCTTCACTTCTCAAATGTTCTCGCAAAATGAAATAAATGTAAATTTATTTAAACTTTTTTTTTAGGAATGCATCTTACTATCAATTCAGGTTATACGCTGATGTACTAATTGCGTGAACCGGTTAAGGATGAGAAAGGTTGATTTTAGAGGAAATGTACCCACATTCACATGAATAGAAAGAGTGGTAAACCAGATAAGAAAACCACCCTTAGTACACCTGATCTGGATCAAACCAAGATATCCCCACCATCAGCAGTCTAGTCTATTGGGAGAGTAGCACATTAGACCATGCAACTACCAAAGCGGGTTTCAAAATAAGTCGATAAAGAATAATCAAGGGGTTAGAAAATGACTAACAATACAACATTGTGCAGTAAAGCAAGTTGAGTAAAATAGATTTATCTATCACAGTATAATACATTATAAACAATTTTTAGAAGTGATTTTCTTGCATTAATGATATTTTTTAGTTTTTCCCATCTTTAGAATATTGGTAAATCTAGGATAAAAAGTGTAAAACCTATCAAACTAAAAAGTGACTCAGCTTTAAAAGAGATTTAACTATAGCACTTTGTTTTGTTTATTTATTAATATTTGGGGTCAGTCATATAAAAAGTCACACATGTACACTCTGTCGAGGTTCTAAGGTAATGACTTGTTGGCTCAGCCTTTACAGCATGCTATACTTCATACACGATTGCAAAGCAGAAAGCATAGCTCAGAGAAAATACCGGCAAAATTTTAATGTCAGAGTATCTCCTAGCGATAACATGATTTGGAACCTAATCGCCCGGTTTGAAAGAACTGGATCAGTCGGCGATCTTCCGGAAAGAGGTCCTATGCGCACTGTGCGCACTAACGCAGCGGAGGAAGCTGTACGGCAGAGTGTCCTTGAGGATCCATCTGCCTCTACCCATCGTCACTCTTCTCAACTAGGCATCGCCAGAACATTGCTTCAGAAGATTCTGAAACTGGATTTAAAAATGTTTCCATACAAGATCCAAATGGTTCAAGCTTTACTACCCCAAGATACTCAGCAGCGCCTGCAGTACGCCATTCGATTGGAACACCTAGCCAGAGATAGCAACAACTTTTTGAACACTTCTTCTTTTGACCTCTTCCCGGGAGATCGCTGACTGATCCAGTTCTTTCAAACCGGGTGATTAGGTTCCGAATCATGTTATCGTTAGGAGATACTCTGACATTAAAATGTTGCCAGTATTTTCTCTGAGTTTGAATAGTTGATCTTTCCCTGGAATAGAAAAACCCAACGAGTTTTACACGTTGCTGGACATCATACATAGCCATTTTAATCTCCAAGAGCTGCTCCTATAGCCGGTAAAAAAATAAAATAAAAAAGATTGAGAATGAACAAGTTGTGACTTTTTCAAACTCTCCAGTCTTTCAGTGGTCACTCTGTACAATATGAATAAATGGCTCAAAAATCCGTCTACGCTTAACAACTTCTCTCAATTTAATGAATTTGGTCCTAAAGCTGCAAAAGCTTCCACTCTTCAAACAACCTATCTTCAGGAACATTTAATAGTTTCCCATAGTTCAGTTATATACAGTTAAATATTCCTGGCACCACAAGCACTTATCTGCTACCTTCCTTGTGTTATAAATGAGACCGTGAAAATAAAAATGCTACATTAATACAGCTTTGGATCATTTCAAAACAAAACCTGTGTTGTGAACATTATTTTGTGAACATTATTTTGATAACATTATAAATAATTAATAATACATTTTTTTTTTCTTTCTTAGCACTGTATCTTACTATCTGCCTGGGTTATTTGCTTATGTACTAATTATGTTTATGGGTTAGGGACAAGAAAGGTTCAATTTTGAGGAGGTGCACCAAAATTTGCATGGTGAGAGAGTGGAAAATCATTTAGGTAAAACCACACTTAGTGCGCCCGACTGGGATCAAACTCCAATCTCCTCGTTCTTGGCAGTCTAGTCAATGATTAGAGTAGCACCTTAGACCATGCAGCCACCGAAGCAAAAGCAGCAATGTAATATAAAGAAAAACCATTAGTAGGCTTGATGTTTTTAAGTTTCAGTTTCTCATAATTGAGATTCACTTTAAATTATAAGAGCAAAAAACAACAACAAAAACTAACAAGTGGGCTATATTATGCAGATATTACGTTTTATACTACATTCAATGTTTCTGAATAAGATTACTAATTGATGATCTTCCTTCTTGAAAAACCCTTAAAACTGTTAAGTAAGCCTAATAAGTTTGTTTAGAAAAGTGACCTAAACTGAGTTTTTTTTAAAAAAAAAAGTTACTTTAAGTGACTAACAAAAAGAAAAGTGACTAAAAGTGAGAAAAGTGACCCACTGGCATCACTATCTATAACATTTATATTGAAGCTAATAGATGGGGTTACCAATTCAATGCTATACTCTGACAATGAATAAATCAATAAATTAGAAAATAAGTGAGCACCAAAAGTATGTGTCAAATAAGAGGATAAGAGTATAAGGATAAAAAATGCCTGCCAGACTTGCATAGATCGCTGTGCTAAACACGGGACAGAGAATAGGTTAGTATAAAGGTATGTAAATTTTCTACCACAAACAACATAGCTGTTCATAATAATTTTATATTGTAAGATTAACAGTCGGTGGGCGACTCAGCCCTACTATTAAAAGATGGACCCCATAAAACAATTTATTAGAAATATTTACAAATGAATGTTAAATTTCGTTCTTAGTTAAAATGTATATATAGATGTATTTTAACTAACTCTATGCAAACAAGACACTATTATATGAATTTAATGTATTTCTCAAAATAGACATGAAACACAAAAACATAAACATTAGGACTCGGTATATGTAAAAGCTCATCTAGTGTAAGCAGCAAGGGTTAAGCCAGTCTGGAACTCACACCACAACAAACCTTAGTGATACCAAGCCCGACAATTATCAAACCCTCAAGGCTTCAACTTAAAAATCAAAGAAATTGTGTTTTTAAAACAATACACTTACAGTGTTGAATAAAAAAAAATTAACTCAAATCTAGAGTTAGAAAAGTTTCATGAAATAATTACTGGTATGGTAGTATTTTAAGAAGTGTAATAATAATTTATAAATTAATTTTTTAAAATACGAACATATTATCACATATTATATGTTTGTAACAGTTTTATTTTTGGTGAAAATAATTTTTTGTTTCAAGTTAAACAAAACTGAGATAATTAAAATAACAAAATCGTAAAAAAATAAATAAAAAATAGTGGGGTCTAGCACAGCCGTCTTTAGTAACAGGCCAGAATAGTTAAGTGTGATAACACCACCCACAGGCCTGCTCAACTACACAGCCATGTTCGCGGTAGCTTATTATTGTTTAGTAACAGGCCAGAATAGTGAAGTGTGGCAACACCACGACATAGGCCTGCTCAACTACACAACCATGTTTGTGGCAGCTATTGTTGTTTAGTAACAGGCCAGAATAGTTAAGTGTGGCAACATCACAACACAGCCATGTACACGGCAGCTATTATTGTTTTATTGTTTATTTGTTTAGTTTATTTTGCAATCCTTAACTTTTATTTCTTATGTATCTATATGAAATGCTAAATATCAATGTTGTATGCGTGTATCACATTAACTAACTAATATTGTGGCTATATAAATAATTAAAGTAAAAATAATAATGTTATGACAGCTAAACAAAATGCTAACACAATATTGTGTTCCCCAGCCGTAATAGTAATTACAGTTCCAATAAGTCATCTGGATATGTAAATGTTTTTAATTATACCCTCGTTGAAGAATTAAAATATAAGTGATTAAAATATTCAGAATAATATGATATTTCCCAGGCAAAATAAAAACGTTTATGTGCAAGAATACACCAATGACTGACTAATTTTAAATCCAGGGATAATTCCTTGAATATTTCCCTCTTTGACTTTTTGTTCGACTGGGTTACAAAAATTGAAATTGCCAAATTATGTTACTATTGACACACTCATTGACATAATCATAGCATTGTAGTTTTAAAATGATTGATTAAATGTGCACTCATTTACTTAGATGTAAATTTTTTGACAGAAAAATCAATCAGGGAACGTAGAATTATGGTTCCCAAACTCCATTGTACACTTTAGCATGCTTTAACTTTAACAAAGAGTTTATTTTAAATTTTTTTAAAAACTAGTGACTCACTCTAGAACCTACCGTAGTATGGATACTGTTTGCAAAATTATGTTGAAATATAGCATCCCATTATTTAAAGTATGAAAATATTAATGAGAACAAATATTTTCTTAAACAAATTGAAGCTCACAATTATCTTTTGATGTCATTGCTTGAAAATATATTTATACGAAATTACTTAATACATGAATGATAAACTATGTAGCAAAATATTATTTCCAAGAAAATAAAAGGAAATGACCAGTCTACGAAAATTAAGTTCCAAAATTATATTTCTTGCGATTGACAAATGACAATAAAATAAAGTGCTTACACAGGTTTTTATTTATATTTATTTTGTGAGTAAAATCAATGCCTTAGTCAACAATATTATAATTTGAAAAATGGTTTTGATTATACTGCGCGTTTATGTTCTTTATTGTGTTAAAACTGTGAAGCATACAAATGGTGAGCACAAATTGATCACATCAATTAAATACTACAGGACTCTTTGATTGATAAAAAAAAATCTTACTTAGCTTCAAAACAATACCGTTTTTTGCAATTTTTTTACATAAGCCTGTATATTATAAACATTAGGTTTGTGAATGGACCATCATCTATAACTATCAAATATTAATTTCTATTTTAATGTTTATTCTTTGCATTATTTTCAGCTTTAAAATACCTTTATTTAAATGACACATGTAAAACAAATTTAGATCAACAATCATATAAAATCAATACTGTTTAAAATTCCAAATAAAGTTTGAAATTAAACAAACGGGAAATATTCACGTATTATCCATAACAGCAGATTGCTGGGGCTCATGAAGTCACTCCAAGCTGAGTTGCCACAGTTAACGCTCCTGCCTGTCACTAAAGACGGATGTGGGTATAGTCATGGAAAACAGTTTTTAATAAAGTTTTTTAAAAACTTGTATTTCAAAAATCAATTACTTTTAAACAGTTTGATTTAATAAATTTCAATTGTTTTTTTTTGGAAGAACTAACCTTTTATTTAATAGAGGGGTAAAAAAGAGATGTTTAATAACAATTTTTATTATTTCTTAGACTTTTATCATGGCAAGTTTTAAAGGAAAAGCTAAGTGACCCCCCTTAATATAGAAATAAACAAGCTCATAAATCAAATTATAATAAAACAATAACTTACCCTAACATCAAACGATCAGCACTGGTGCTTCGCGGCCGAATACTATGTGCAGGTTTACCCCCTCCTGGAGAAGTTTCTTCAGAGCTTGAATCTTCGTTACTTCCCACTTGACTTAAATTCACTATAAACAGGAAAAAGAGATTATAGTCCAGGCAAATTAGAAAAAAGAATGGAAAAAATTCCAACAGAGATAAAAATTGGTAGATATCACCAGTATGGTATTTAAAACAACATACTAAAAGTCCCCAACAATCCGAGTTGTGCTCCGGCCACCATATTGGAAAATGGCGGATGAACGGTGACTTTTGATCATAATTGCTTTATTAACTAAAAATGGCGAAGGCTGAGCCGAAAATGTGTTCAGACATAAATTAAAGAAAATAAAATTTCCAATAACTTTAATAAGATAATTTTTTGTGATTTAAAAAACCATTTCACCGTTAATATATGTAATTTCTTTACAGGTGCTGCCCGTTGTGGAACTTGGATGTATGTGATCATCTGAAATTCAATTTAATAACATTTTTGGCAAGGCAACAATGGATATAAATCAAGATTGTGTTATCTGAGCACAAAAGTTGAGGGAAGGTGACACTGTGGTTGTGAAAAAAGGCTTGAATGCTATAAAGAGTAGCAATTTACGTCGAAAAGATGGAATATTTGAGAAATTGGAAAATGAGACTAACGTGAGGTTACATAATAAGTGCCGTAAAGACTATACTCGTGAGAGTAGTATTACTGCTGCAAGTTTATATTACATCAAACTGGTATATAATAATCTACAAATACTTTAAATTTTCCTTTTAAAAAAAATTTGTACCTATAATGTGACTAGCCAAACACTTAATTTTTACAATACTTATGATTATATTAAGTTTATTTGTTTACATGTTGTTAAAGCAGTTGTCTAGACAAGTTATGAAATGAAATCAAAAAAATATTCATGAAGAAAATAATTGTTAAATCACCAAAGTAAATACACCATATAATAGAAAAACTTTATAATTTTTTTGCATATTAAAAGCTTAATTGATTTGTGATTTTATGCTCAAAAGCTATCAATGTGTGGTTGAAAATTTGTCACTTGGTGTCGAAAATTTATATTTCTACTGTTAAATTTAAATAAATATTAAAACTATCTACAAAATAAATTAAACAAACTTTTCAAATATTAAGACAAAACAATATTTGTAGTAATGAAAGGGTATGTTAAATTTGTATGAATGTTCACATTTTATCTTATAACTTAATTATTACAAACTTTGAATATGGTAGAACTAAAGAAAAAGGGTTAAATAAACTAATAAGAGTACATTTGATGAATCCAATACACAAAGGTGACATCTTATTCCTTTCTTTTGTCTTCTACAGTAGAAGTTTGGGAGTAAAGATAAATTTCTTGGCTATGGTTAGTAGTTATATAGGCCTATATATCATATTAAAAAAATATGTAATAATAGTAATTTGAAAAATGTTAATCTTATAAAAAGAAAGAAACTATCTTCTGTTGAGGCCTGGTGGTAATCTTGATTTGGTAAGCCATTGGTGGGCCAGTTCCCATTTTCTGAGTTGAGAACTGTTGCACTGTTTGGGAAATGCTCTTAATATTTTGGTGGTATAGTAGTTTTAAAAGTCTTGGTTGAGGGTACCAGCATGGATGGGCACAGGCTTGTCCGGATCTTTGTGGTTTGTGTCAAAATGGTGATTGTTCGTTCACTGTCTGAGAGAACCTGTATTAAGGCCTATATATTCTGCGTCACATGATTTGCACTGTAGTTGATAGATCAAGTTATTTATTTTGCAATTGTAATAACCAGGAATTTTGTATTCCAATTTGGTAACTTTGCTGTGTAAGGATGTAGCTGGCAGGTGTATTCCACATGTACTGTAACGGGTGCTACCTCAAGGGTATGAACCTCTGGTACTCGGTTCTTCTTCTCGAATTCTCTTGGGGTCAGGAAGTTTGGGATGGACTAGAATATTGTGGAGATTGGGTGGCCAATTGAAAGTGACTCTTGGGGGTGAACTTCTAAGAAGGTTTTGGGTCTGGGTGAAACTGGTTAAGAATTTGTAACTACTTTTAAGGAGGGTGTTGATTCGTTGTAGACCAGGATGGTATTGTGTGGTGAGAAAGATGTCCTCAACTCTTTTTGGAGGGTCATAGTCATGCCTGGAGATTGCTCTGGAGATTTGGTTGCCTATTAAAGGCTTGGGGTAACCTCTACTTTGGAAAGCCATGGAGAGTTGTTTCCAATATTCAGTTAGATCATCAGTTTCTGAACATATCCGTTTGGCTCGGGTAGTAAGACTGAATGGTAGATACCTTTTTGTGTATGAAGGATGTCTATGGTAGTGGAGGTATTGTTGGTGATTGGTGGGTTTTATATGCACAGTTCCATCCTGAACCTATCAAAATACAATCTCTCAAAACACGAAATGAATGTTCTGTTCAAGGGTCTCTCCTTTTCACCTCACTCTCAATTTGATCACTTTGCCCTAGTTCAGGATGTCCTTTCCTATGCTTGCATCCTAAGATTGAAATATTTTTTCCAAAACAAATCCTACACTACCAGTCCTGACAAAGCCATAGATCCATCCCTCTACAAGTTCAAAACACCTTCAGACTGGGACCCCCACCACTACCTTCTGAACACCCTTTATAACAGTTACCTCCTTTCAAATATTGCTGCTTCGCTTTTCCCGAAGACACTATCATTGAAACGGAACCTCAACACCAACGAACAAAAAGCTATCAAAGCACTAAAAAACAGTGATATCATCATCCTACCAACTGACAAGGGCTCCACCACAGTCATCCTGTATCGTATTGACTACATCACAGAGGTACAAAGTCAGCTATCCGAACACTCCATCTATAGACCACTCACAGAAGGCCCAACTGAAGATAAAAACGCGCGGATTAAAGAAAGTTGAGGACATCCCTCAACTACAGTGCAAATCATGTGATGCAGAATATATAGGCCTCTGAGACAGCGAATGAACAATCATCGTTTTGACACAAACCACAAAGAACCAGACAAGACTGTACCCATCCATACTCGTACCCAAAACCAGGACTTTCAAACCTGCCACACCACTAAAATATTAAGAGCATTTCCCAAACAGCGCAACAGTTCTCAACTCAGTCAATGGGAAATGGCCCACCATTGGCTTACCAAATCAAGATTACCACCAGGCCTCAAGAGAAGATAGTTTCTTTCTTACTATAAGATTAACATTTTTCAAATTATTATTATTATTATTATTTTTAATTTAAGATATAGGTCTATATAAATACTAACCATAGCCAAGAAATTTATCTTTACTCCCAAAAACAGTTGGTACAGTGTGTTTCTAATAGTTTTTTCTCTAAATTCAAAATGGCGTAATCCAGTGTTTGTGTCATCTGTACTCTCTCTTCTTTCTTCTTTGTGTTTGATAAAGGCAACAATGCCAAAATATTATTCTATTTGTGTTAAAATGTGTGTGTGACTACTGCTACTGTAGAAGACAGAAGAAAGGAAGAAAATATCACCTTTGTGCATTGGATTCTTCACAAATTTTTCCTCTTTCCCTAGGTGCGCTTTCTTCATCAAATCTACTCTTATTAGTTTATTTTCCCTTTTTATTTAGTTATATCAATTTATTTTATTAATATAAAATTATTTAGCCATTGGGCTACCTCATTTCTAAACAAAAACTTTGAATATGGGTACTTACCAGAAGAATACGCAGAAGAAATTCCTCTTCGTCGATTTATGACTGCACTGGTATTTAGCTTGTTGACGAGATTTTGATTTACTGTAATTTTGTTTTGAGAGCTGATAGTGGGTCTCATAATACCAGTTACTCTAAGTGAAGCACTTGGCCTTTGAGTTAGGCTAATGTCGCTTTCTGAATCACTCTGCGAAAGGATGAAAGTTGAAATATAAAATAAACATAAATTTTTTAATTGATTATATTAGCAATAAGCAAACAATGAACATATTATATTTACTAATATTAGTGTTTTGTGGCATATCAATAGTAAATTAAACTGCCAGAGTTTGCTCAGCACTAATGTTCAATCTGATTTTTCATAGAAAGTCCGTTATTTAAAAACTGGCAACTTATGTTGCCACAATGCACCAAAACTATTTTAAAATTGTATTTACATTTTAGTCGAGTTAATCAATAATATAATGATAAATTATAAAGTAAACCAAAGATAAATATTATTCAAAATTTTTGATAACTGTTTATATGAACATTATAACTAATAAATCAAATAAGGCAAATTTTTAGAATGCCAAACATGAGTGACTTTCAATCAACGTTAGTGGTCAAAAGTGGGTTTCCTATAAAAATTATGGTTTACTTGATTAGAGAGATTGAGGTTAGAATCCTAAACATATTTTTATTTTTTATACTTAAGTGCTTTATCATACTTTTTATTCATCTTGTACTATTAAAATTAAGTTAATGTAAATTGTGGGTAGCTTGAACTTGCTCTAGGTGCCAATAACTTCCCCATTCGTCCTACCCAAACTACAACATTGCAAAAGATGTTTGTGCTTTTTCATTTTATATATTTAAGGTGTTTAACATGCATTTTCTGAACCGACTGATTATATCAGCACATGGCTTATAAACTAACTTAAATATAGAAAAAACACAGCAACCGACCCTCAGCCATTAATTCAACACTGTGAAAGGAGAAATCCACATTTCACCCATGACACATTTTTCGGCCATGCAAAGAATCAAAGCTGGGATCGTTAGCTCTGTAGAGAGATATGCTACTGACTGAGCTTAGGTGCCAGACTTTTTTTGTATTCTTTAGAAGTCTAGAGTAAATGAAAATTTTAAATAAATCTACACAGAAATATGAGATTGATTGAGTAAGCAATCTTAACAATCACTGGTACGATCTAATAGTCATGTACCTTTCGTTTACCTTGAAAAGTAGCAAGATTAAACTAAAGACCGATCCTAGGAAAATTGGGGCCCTCTGTGAACTGTAGAATGCGATTCACATTGAATCTTTTCTATAAAAGATTAGAGCAGCCCAATAGCATAACAAGTTAGACAATATAAATCAAATTAAACAATAAACATAATAGGGTAGCTATGTTTTATGTGATCTTTAATATAAAACGAAAAGATAAGCGCAAAACTACTTATTTAAAAAGAGAATATCGATTGACATATTATTTTGGGAATGAATAAATTATTCATAGACAATGCCAATACTATAGTTTTAATATGAAAGATCATAAAGCTTTAATATTTTTTAATTATATTTTTATAATTTCACTTTTTTTGCTTTGAAGTACTCTATTATACTGCTGATGTTTAGCTGATGATAAAGAGTACGCTCAAGAGAAATAGTGGATAGTACTTTCAATCTTTCTTATGTTATAGTAGACCTCAACTACGTCTTTATTTGCTTTAATTTGGGAGAGTTTCGTTCTGCTGATGCTACAGTTAATGGCATGGTAAGTAATAATCTAACTATTAGGAAAAACTTCTACTAGTCCCTTCTGGTGTATGACTTCCAATTCCTTAAATGCTGTCGTGCTATCTTGTGGAATCACAAGGTTTTTTTGTGTCTTACTACTCGTTTGGTTAATACACATAATTACAAATTAAACTAAAGTGTTGGAGATGAGGAAGGTTAATTTAAAGAAGGTGTACCAACATTTTCATAGGGAGAGTGAAAAACCATTTAGGAAAAAACACTGTTAGTACATCCGACAGAGCTTCAAAACCTGATCTCCTGTCATCAGCAGGCCAGTCTAAGGCAAAAGTGGTGCCAGAGACTAGGAGGCCATCGAAGAATGTCATTTGAGCTAGGGTTGATAACTCAAAGGCTAATTCTTCTCCATTAAAGTCAGTGCATCCATTTTATTCCTTTAAAAAGCTCACTAGTTTGTTACATGCATATTGAAGTGCTTTTTTCAATTATTTTATGCATTAATTTCTAGTTTGAAACATTGAACCAAAATCCAAAATTATCTTCATGTTATTTTAAGCTGATTATAACTTTCTTAATGAGATTGTAACTAAACATCAAACAAGCAATTCCAAAATTAGAGATGTTAATATTGCAAACAAATAGTTCAAAGTGAATTGTTCCTTTAGCTAAGTGAATTGAACTAGAAGCTAAAATGACACAAGGTAATCGGGATTCTTTGGCTGATCTCATTCGCAGAAACTAAGTGACAAGTTTATTGTTTGATATTTCACTTGTTCAGCAAATCTACATCTCTATCACCCTACACTCCAAACAAAAAGCATTATTGTCCTAGTAAGTACATCACTTATATAGGTAGTGGTTAGGATATAGGCTACTAAAGACAAATAAAATACCCTTGCTACATCCCACAAGACTCAAATATTCTGAAACTATTATTAATCGAACATCTGGTGCAGTTGTAAATACTCTAATATTTGTCTATAATTTTATTTATATATTTTAACGATTAAAAAAAAACTGTCATGTTTTTGGGGCATTCAGCAGATGCATTGATCGAATTACTCCTTACAGGTAATCCAGTTTATAACAAGCTTGACACCTTAAATTGTGTGACCACTAATGTGGGTGCACCCACATTGTTGATCTACATAGCTCTTAATCATTATTACCATGGGAGCATAATAAAAAAAAAATAACTGAGGGTAGATGTGGAGAGAGAGAAATGTGATTGTTTTATTAATGTTGACTAGTCTAGAGTTAAAAATTAGTTCCCTTCTATATTATAACATGAACAGCTTTGATGTATCTAAGGTTTAATTTCTCTTTTCACTAACTAATTTATTGAAAAATTCGAAAAACTAATGTAAGGAATTGCAAATTAATGTATTAATTATTCTTCTTTCTTCTTTCCTCATTGAATGATTTACCTTAGTGTTCCCTCAGTTTTGCAGGTTGGCCAACACTAAATTGGATTCAAAAGAACTGGAGATGTGTAAGCTATTCATAAAAATATGCATGCTCCCTATCACTTCCCTTGTCTATGTCTGTATTTATCTGCAAGTGGCTGCCTCTTTCTCTTGTTAAATACTTTTTCTCCTGTTCCAGGGTTCCTACAGTATTTGTAAAAAAATTCTCCCTGACTTTTCTCTGACTTTCCCTGACTATTTTCCCAGGTTCCCTGACCAA
>CABFWB010009359.1:0-13356 GCA_902151455.1 Timema bartmani
AAAAAGGGTATAACAAACAATTGTCAGTAGCACAATTCTTTTAAATTCACCAAATAGGGTTGCTAACCAAACCAAAATATAATAACAAATAACGGTAAATAAACTAATATCAGAGATAGTCTATCACTACTTGTTCTGAATCTTGCCATTTTCTTAGTTGACAGTACTTTCTTTGAGAGCTAAGAATCAAATGATAGAAAATCGTTTTAATAAGATATATTTTCGATTCCTTCGATACTAGTAAGAATCGAGGTATCAAAGAATCGAGTTTGGCAATCCTACGCTAACTAGAACAGAAGAGAACATAACACCAAGCCCCCGACCGTTAATTGATCGCTGGAAAAGGGGAAACCCACATATCACAAATGATAATTTTTTTCGACCATGCCGGGGATCGAACCAGGGAACCTTAGCTCAGTAGACAAGACACTCTATCAACTGAGATAAGGGTGTTGGATTCGTATATCAAGGCATATGATCTGCAACTGTCACTTTTAGATATATATGATTAATACAATTAAAATAGCATTCACAATACACTAGAATCTTATTAATCCGAACTAATTTGAACCGAAGGTTGTTCGGATTAGCGAAAATTCAGATTCAGTCAAATTTTCATATTTTTTTAACTGGTGTTTAACATGTAATATGTATACTGTGATTATTTTTAGTTACGGGAAAACACTTTGTGTTGACAACAACATCTAAATACTAAGCAGTTATTATTAGATATCACTGTTTCTTACAATTCTCTTTAAACTTAGAGATCGTTAACCAACAAAATAAATTTTATTTGACTTTTTTTTCCCTAATTTTCCGGAAAAGTATGTTTGGACTATCCGGAATTTCGGTCTACCAGGATTCAGTCTAACGGGGGTTTTACTGTATAGGAAAATGTTATCAATGTTAACAAATAAATATATATTTCTATCTAATCTCTAAACTGTTCTTCCTATGAACATTGGACTACATTTAGGGCTACTTATATTTGTAAGCTATAGAACCATTATTGGCTATCGAAAAACTAAAACTTTATTTATAGCCAATGTATAAAATAATGAAAACGGTACATTTTTTTTAAAACACTTCAACAATATTTTGTCTAGTGAATCACATTTAGGGGAAACTCTACTTTATAGCCACCCCCCCTTCCCCCACTAATCCAATGCAACCGGTTAGGATAAATAAAACCCAACTCCCAAAAGAGTCAATCAGTATTTCTAACAACTTTTTTACTCCTGACAATTAATAGTTTTTGTAACAGATTGTTTTCATTGTAATTTATTTCAAATGATAGGTGATCTGGTGGTCTATGGGTAAGGTGTCAAGACTTCTGTGCTGGAGGTCCGGGGTTCAATCCTCGGTCCCGACACAGATTTATCTGATTGCCAAACCCTTCCTTCACCTCTGACAAGACGTGTATTAATCACAGCTTGTGAATGTGAGGAATGCCAGGCCTCCACCGTGGTTCGGATCCCACGTTAAACTGTAGGTCCTCCATTTCATCACACAATCACCCTACCATTACACAATGGCGTAAGTGCGTATAACCCGAACGGGTAGTAAGAAGCGGTGATGATGATGATATTTCAAATGATAGAGATCCTAATTTATCTTTATTGGATAGTTTTCTCTGCTGTTTTATTTACCCCCTGTCCCTCCAAACCCCCTTCCTCATTACGTGTCTCCGATCTCATTATTCTACAGCGTCAAACCTCACGAAGACCCCGAGGTAATGAAGGCTTACATGGAAGACGAAACACAACTAATGTTGGTCAATTTGTAGATCCAGTTAGTTCGTAAGATTGCGTGATCCCTTTTGTGCTCCGTCTCCGAAATGTTGTTTGTAACAGATTCATACGTCACGCCATAACGTCGATAGTATTATTACGTAACTTTTATTAGCAAAGGTTCTGAAGATTCGAACAATAATTGTAGTGTTTACGAGACCGAAAAAAATGTTAACATTGCCTGAAATACGATTAGTATTGTGTGTTTTTAAGCGTACGCCTGAAAGATACAAAAATTGAGAGAGAAAGAGAAGAAAAAAAAACACTACAGATTTTATTAATGTGGTCAGAATAAAAATAAACTATTGTGTATAGTGTAGACATTCTGATAATTTATCCTATTTAAATAAAATTATTATTTTTAATTCTCAGTTATTTTACGTCACCCGCCTCGGTGGCTTAGTTAGAATCTCGGTCGGGTGAACTGGGGGTGATTTTCCTTAAATGGTTTTCCACCCTCCTTCCACGCAAATGCGGGTTCACTTCCTCTAAATTAGACCTTCCCAAATCCTAACCCATTAGCGTCATTAGTACTTAAAGCGTATAATCCGAACGGGTAGTAAGACGTGGTGCTAAAAAATAATAATTAGTTTACGTTATCATAAATCATTTTAACAGATTCTTTGAATTCAGTCATAAAACTAATTAAAAATAAACATTTGAACTTGTTTTTCTTCAATAAATTAGTTTACTTAATGATAAACTCGTATTTTTATTTACTTGTTATAGCTTGTGTATGTAGGTAGATAGCTATACGGAAGAAACTATCGGTACTATTCACGTCTCGTTACTGTCGTTGAATGCTCTTAGGGTGGACACGTCCAACTCACGGCCCAGCCCGTGAATAAGTTCTATGTGGCCTGCCAGCTCAAATTGAAATAGTTAAAATTGCAGAAATAACAAGACTCTGTTATTGTTTACTAACTTCCATTCACGCTGAGCGACTTTGCAATAATACTTTGGCACAAAACTACTAAAATGTTGCTGACCCCTGCTTTAGGTCATTCGAATTTTATAACTAAAACAACTCATTGGTACTTTACGTATTCCTGGAAATATTTCAATTAAGTCTTATAGGTACACAACCCGCCACGGTGGTGTAGTTAGTTAACGCACTAGTTTAGTGTAGAGCTAGACTGCAGAGGACGGGGAGATCGAGGTTCGAATCTCGGTCGGGTGAACTAGGGGTGGTTTTTCCTAAATGGTTTTCCACTACTCCCTCCACTAAAATGTGGGTTCACTTCCTCTAAATTTAACTTTCCCAATTATTAGTACTTAAGTGTATAAACCGAACGGGTAGTAAGACGCGGTGCTATAATTTATTTATTTTTTCTTAGGGGTACACGTTCTACAGTTTAGAAAACTCTGCTTTAAATAAAAGCTAGATGTTGAATAGGTTGAATTCAGAGGAATATCTATAGCATTTGCGTGCAAAGAGCATGGAAAACCCAAGAAAACGTTGGAGCTGATTGGGTTCAAATTCGAGCCTACTAAGTTAAAGAGTCAGGTACGTTAACCATTCACCTGACACGGTGGGTGGAGGAAGGCTTTCTTGGCAAAGTAGTTTTACTCCCATGATGGATGACAAGTGAAAGAGATTTGATGATTAGCCTTTCTAATTCACAAGTTCAATTTCACATTATTACACGTTCAACGGAAGAGCGATCTAAGTGGCAGGTACAAACGTGAAGGGAATATTTTTTTTTCCGCTGTAAGCCTGTAAAAGATTTTTTTTAATTATCTTTTTTAAGTTATTAAACACCGCGAACAAGCTCATCCGCATTTGTGGGCACGTGGACTTAGCATCAAGCTCGTCTAATCTGGTATGTCCACAATGAGAGGTCGGAATTTGAATCCCACCTGAGTCTATTGAGTGTTATTTTTTCTAAATAGTTTCTTGCTCATGTTAGTAGATTTCCTCTAAATTCACTCTTTTTCCTCCTACTCTAGTAGAACAATTAGATTCGGATCAACCGGAAAGGTGGAAAAGACGTTGTGGGAAAATAAAAGAACAGAACCTCATGATGTTTGTGACAACACATGTCAATAATTTTAATTTTTAAAATATCATTGGCAACATTTAAAACTTATGAGCGATTATTTTCTTACTATGCACGTGATGGCAGATGGTAAATTTAAAAAAAAAGATATTCTTACTCAATCAAGTTATCCCTGATCATAGCCAACAAATTATCTCTGATTATTCTTTCAAACACAATGAAAGAATAAGATAAAAAGAATTGATAAATAAAATCATGCGATAAGTTCTTTCAATAAGACGAAGGGTTCCGGGAAAAGATAAGATCGATGTTTTCTTTGAGAGACGATTCGCCCCGTGGTTTGGAGGGGGTATGGAGGGGAGGGAGCGCTGGGTTAGGTGACACTGGGGGGAAAAACAAGTCGGGATGTGGGAAAATATTTAATTGCGTGCTCGTATAGGCTTCCTGTATAGGCGTTCTGATAAATATCGTCAGAGTGTAAAAACAAATAAAAATGTGTTTTGATTTATTGAACCAATGAAGCGAGCTATCTGTTTTAACTACACCGATTCGCATTTTGTTTGTATGTGGGGGAGATGTATCACGATAGCTTTTGAACGCATCATCTGATTTAATTCAAACTTGTCACAGTTGTTATTTGTAACTATTTATAGAATAAGTTCGTTGGGGAAGAAAATCTAATGAAGGGTTGGGAATAAATCAACTCTTATATGTTTAAAAACACGACTTGTGGCATTCATTATTACATGCATTTACCTTTTAGAGCATTTCCTGATATATTATACGACTGAAAACTGGTATATATAATATAGCTGCAAACTATTGTAATAACATTACAAAAAATAAGTTTTTTATATATATTTTGGGAAGGAGGTGGGAGGATGAAGTTGGTAGTTAGGGGCCCCGCAAACTATGTTTATTTACTTTTTATTTGCTATTAGGAACTTGAAATTCATTTCCACACTTACGAAAGTACGCCACCTATCCCTACCTTGAGCTAGTTCTATCCAGTCCACCTCATTAAACTCTAGCCATATCTTGAGCTAGTTCTATCCAGTCCACCTCATTTCACCATATCCATATCTTGAGCTAGTTCTATCCAGTCCACCTCATTACACACCTATCCCTATCTTTAGCTAGTTCTATCCAGTCCACCTCATTTCACAATATCCCTATTTTGAGCTAGTTCTATCCAGTCCACCTCATTACACCCTATCCCTATCTTTAGCTAGTTCTATCCAGTCCACCTAATTACACCCTATCCCTATTTTGAGATAGTTCTATCCAGTCCACCTCATTTCAAAATATCCCTATCTTGAGCTAGTTCTATCCAGTCCACCTCATTACACCCTATCCCTATCTTGAGCTAGTTCTATTCAGTCCACACTCATTACACCCTATCCCTATCTTGAGCTAGTTCTATCCAGTCCACCACATTACACTCTATCTCTTTCAGGTCCATTCTAATGTTATCCTCCCATCTACGTCTGGGTCTTTCCAATGGTCTCTTCCCATTAGTTTGACAGTCAATAACCTCAACAAGGTTCTAGTATCTTTCATTCACGCTGTCATGTCTTGACCACCAGAAACTGCGAGATTTGACTACCCTAACAATGTATATATAGTTTATCACTCTCCCGCCACTCAAATGTGGGTATACACGGTTTAAATCTTCCCTTAATCATCCTCACCCCATTACTATAAATCAATGTTTCTCAAACTGTGGTACGCGTACCCTATAGGGGTACGGGAAAGATTTCAGGACGTACGCCAATACCAGTGAATTTTAATAATCACTCGATAATTCTTAATAATAGCGAGTCTGACAAACAAATCAGTGCATATTTTGACGAGGAGATGTTATGAACTTTTCTTTTACCCTGCCACGGATTTGTTAAACTTATCACAAAAATGTAATATAAAATTTGGAACGATTATATATGCATCCACAATGTAATTTTCATTAAAATTAATAAAAAAAATTATTATACCGTTTAAAATAGCAATTTTTTTTGTTTTGTTTTTATTACAAAGAGATTAAAGGGGTACGTTGGTTAGGTAATCGCCCCAAAAAGGGGTACGAGACTGGAGAGAGTATGAGTAAACACTGCTATAAATAAATACTGACAGACAGGAAGAGTAGTAAGAAGTGTGTTGGAAGAAAAATATTCAAAGAAGTTCAGACTAAAGTTTAAATAGAAACCTTATCTATTAACTTGCTTTGTTCATCCTTGGCTTGAGACTATAATTTTAAAAAAAATTGCAGACTTGTCTAGAAGACCACGCGACTTCGTAGCGGCCATATGCTGATAGACCGGATGGAGATAAAAAAAAAAGCTTCTCAGCGCCCGTAGCGAAATATATCCTGACCTTCCCCAACCATCACTCTCTCCGAAATGTCCAACACCTTCACTCTTATTGATAAAGTGTAAATAAGCACTCTCTTTAGAGAACAATCCAGTACTTTTCTATTCTGTCTAGAACTTTCAAGATACGGTATTTATGTCGTATCCACTTTGGTAATATAATGGGCTAAGCCCTAGTTCATATGGTCTCAAAATCAAATTAGTCTGGGTAAGATTCACAAACTCAACCCACTTTGATTGCTTGAGTAAAAGTTTCTGCTACTTCGTTTGAAAAATAAGTTATAGACACATAACTAGGCCCTGTATTATGATTTTCTGATAACAATATTAATCTTTAAATTGAAAAATGACACCTAAACACGGGAATCGAACCCGCGACCTTTAGCTTACTACGCCAATGCTTTAACCACTGATCTATCCAGGAGTCATCCTGTGCTTAAGGTCATTCTTCATTCATATGCTAGCCTAGAGTTTTCTACTGTTGGCTAGCACTTTAATAAAGGAAAAATTAAATTAAATTTACTATTAGTTACATAACATAAAGAAAGGGAACATTTTTGTTTTAGTTCAAAATTTTATTTATTGTTATTAATAAGACGTATTAAAAAATCAAGTAAATAAATAACATCAACATTTTCGTACATAGAAAGCACCAAAAAAACATGATATTGGTTTAAAAATAAAATTCATTGCTTATTCTTTTAATTCCAATAACTAGAATTATAGATAAATTTCTTCCGACCCTTGAAATGAGTAAAGTATCTATACTTTAATTTCTATATCACATCCCCGTTTTAAAATGGAGATGAAGTATCGACTTAAGGTTGAGTAGAGTGATTTGGGAGGAAAGGTAAGAGTTTTTGCAGTTTTTATAGGAAAAACTATTATTTTTTTGGTAAAAACAAATACAATATTTCTTCAGTAGAGACAATACCTGTCAGAGGTGTTCTTAAATATAATGAAAACTTTTTTTTATATATATTTAAAAAGTTTCTCGTTAAATGTTAGTCAGCTTATGACAGATATTCTGAAACTGTTGACATCACCAGGCGAAGAAAATTAAACTCTTATGTTTCTTTCTACTGGAGAAAATATTTTATTTATTTTGTCAAAAAAAATGAAGTTTTTTTCTATAAAAACTGCAATCACATTGGCCCCGCGTTCCCCTCCCACCCAACCTCAATAAATGTGTTTGGATCCTATTCGATAATCCCCAGTTACCAATCAGTCATCATTATTCTCCCGATAAACTCAAGACAAGCTTTCTTAAATTCCCTACTATACGACCGCCATTTCACCTCTTAACGGATCTGTAGATCAGTGACGCATGCGGAAACAAAATGTGACCCGGATTTGGGGCCGGCCAAAATGTGTATTTCATCAGAATATTGACCGGCCTCTTGGTTTAGCAGTCAGCGCCTCTGGCTACTTATATATAGCTCTCGGGTTCAATTCCCGGTGATAACACAGGGTCTTATTTCCCCCTAAAAGGGGATTGTTCCTATGGCAGGGTGACCATTTCCTACTCATACCAATCCGCGCCAAAAATTATTAAAAGTAACATCGTTAAAACATGTTTTTATTGTGCATAAAAATGATCACAATAAATATTCACAGTAAGTAATCTAATAACCAAGGAAGAACCTACGAAATCAGTACCAAAAATCATACAAATACAGTATAAAATATAGGCATAAATATGCTAACTCTTACTTGAGAAACAAAAAAGTATATAAAAATATTATATTTTAATTATATTTTTCTGAATGAATTTAAAAAAAAAATCGTCATTGCTTTCAATTTTGTTTTTGAACTTTTCACAAAAGTACACTCAATTACATCTTGTTATAATCATTTCATTTACATTTTAGACGCTCAATAATGTTTTTTTATGCGCTCCACAAATTTATTAATTATGTAAAAAATTATTTCTGTCCCTGGAAGGCTTTTCGCTAACTTTTCGCCCCTGCCTTTGTTCAATGGGTGAACTAAACAAGACGACTCTTTGTTTCTTTTTTTCTATTGTTTTCTGACTCCTGAGGTCTGGTCTAGTGTATCAAAACGCGCGATAAATCTGACATGCGTTGACAAAACAATTTGACTCTCATTTTAGACTAGACTGCCAACGACAGGGATATCGGGGTTTTAGAATCTCGGTCAGACGCTCCACAAATTTATTAATTATGTAAAAAATTATTTCTGTCCCTGGAAGGCTTATCGATAACTTTTCGCCCCTGCCTTTGTTCAATGGGTGAACTAAACAAAACGAATCTTGGTTTCTTTTTTTCTATTGTATCCTGACTCCTGAGGTCTGGTCTAGTGTATCAAAACGCGCGATAAATCTGACACGCGTTGACAAAACAATTTGACTCTCATTTTAGACTAGACTGCCAACGACAGGGATATCGGGGTTTTAGAATCTCGGTCAGAATGTGCTGAGGATTATTTTTTCAAAATTGGTTGTCTACTCTTACTCCACGCAAATAAAGATACACTTTATCTAAATTCAACCTTAATAATCCTTAATTAGTTAACGTAATTAGTACTTATGAGTATGAACTTAACAGGCAGTAATATTTGGCGATAAAAAAAATCACGGGGGTTTAAGCTTCCAAAATATCTCTCCCCTTTCCAAGTGGTCAAACCTCGCCAGTATGATATTTTAATAGATATTAAAATCTTCATCCAAGATTCAAACTAGGATACAATAGAAACTTATGTGTCATTGCTTGAGTGCTTTTGGGGAAAAGTAAGCTCCAACTTAAGATCGGAAACGAATCTAAAATGTTCAGTAAGCAAACGTAACCAAAATGTCGATGAATATATTAAACAAACAAATTAAAAAAGGAAACCAGATTGTTACATTTCTTACGTCACCATCCTGTGGCTTGCAAGAATGAATTCGTAAGGGATCCCAAATGTTTCTTGTCATTTGTTTGACATTATGTAAAGTACTTTATGACGCGTGTTTGTCTGAGGGAATCCCTCACGTGAGACCAGCGGTGTAGGTACTTATAATAGTCACTGAACTTTCTTTTCGAACCGAGTCGAAAATGTGTATGTTTACAGAGAAACTGCGCTTGACTGTTCACTGACTTTAGTTCGGTAATAATTATATATTGATAGGAAGGTATGTATTTACTCGGAGCTCACTTTCATTAGCATGTATGCACCGGAAGGACGTAAAATATTTTGGCTTGAACCTACTGAATTATTCATCACTACGACAAAATTATGCGTTTGACCAAACTTTCATTGACGTTAATATTGACAGTTTGTGTGACGATATTTTCTTAAGGTGGCCGCCTCGGTCAGCAAGAAAGTATCAAATCGCTATCAAAAGTATATGGCTCAAAACTGCAATGGTCTGTGTCGTTTTCTGGAAATACTTCTCTATTTTTTTCTAAGCTTATAAGTACTCCCTTTCACCCCTCACCTATAACGGTGGCCTCCTGATTGCCAAAATGAGATTTTTGGGATTTGGGGAGGAGTCCAGATTGTGGACACACCATGCTGCTATGCCATCCCAACCCTAATTTGATAATGGGGGCGGCCCACGTGGGCCTAGCAGTCGTGCGTTATTTTAGCCTCGTCAGTCTTAATTTAACTAAATTACATACACAATTATTCCTAGGATAGGTTAGTTTAGGTTAGGTTATGCCAGGCTAGGTTAGGTTAGGTTAGGTTAGGTTAGGCTAGGGTAAGCTTGGTCAAGAGGAAAGCCCCGGTGGCCGGTGATGCTGCCAGTAACCCCTTCCACACGTGTCACCACCCTCACGTAGGAATTCCCAAGAGTTACTCTTTTACTTGTTCGCAATCTGGACATTGGATTATTTAGTTGGCCATAACATTTTGGGTGTGTTCGCAATTTGGATGAATTTCGCCCTGTTCGCAATTTGGACTGTTCGCAATCAGGATACAACTCATATAACAACCCCTAGTCATGTAAATGAGGAAGAGAGGAAATAAAGTTATGAAACTTTTTATCTAGAGGAAAAGAGGAAAGCTCGTTGCTAGTTATCAAATATCGTAACATTTTCTATTGTAAGCCTATAAAAAAATTACTGTATTTGTTAGAGGAAGGCTAAATTTAGAGTCCATTTTTTATCAAGCTTATACGCAAATATGAATAAAACGTCGTTAAAAATGAACTAATGTCACATTTTCACACTTTTTTTCTATTAATAAAACTAAAACTATTGGGTTGTTAAGGAAATAGAGTCCTTTTGGAATCTTTCGACATCATTTTTGATTGAATCATATTTTGAAATAACACATCTTAGAATTAAATATTGCGCTAAAGCTTGCTTATCGAGGTACCCACCCCCCTTAAGTTGGTGATGTAGGGATCACGAGAAACGCCCAGTGTTTTTTGCAGTTTTTATAACAAAACTTTTTTTGGCCAAAACAAATCAAAAGATTGCTTCAGTAGAAACATACTCTAATTATCTTCCCATGGTGATATCAACAGTTCTAATTACACTCACACGATTATATCAACAATTCTAATTATATTCACATGGTGATATCAACAGTTATGATTATATTCATATGGTGATATCAACAATTCTAATTATCTCCATATGGTGATATCAACAATTCTAATTATATTCACATGGTGATATCAACAATTCTAATTATATTCCTATGGTGATATCAACAATTCTAATTATCTTCCTATGACGATCTCAACAGTTTTAATTATCTTCACATGGTGATATCAACAGTTGTTGAATATCTTTCATGAGTAGGCTTATAGCGGAATTAGATGAGAAACTTTTTAAATGAAGAGAGAAAGTTTTCATTAAATTCCAGGACACCCTCGACAGATATTCCATAAATGTTGTCATCATGTGAAAAAATTAAACTCCTTTGTTTCTATTGGAACAATATTTGATTTATTTTGACCAAAAGATGTTTTGATATAAAACTCTAAAAACATTTACCTTTTCTCGCGTCCCCTACATCCCCACCTGAACATCACACCCTTGTGAAATAGTACGGAGCTCATGTACAGATTCTTACTACCCATCCTAGTTATTCGAATATTTTCTTTAATGAGATATGGAAGGGTGAATTTACAGGAAGTGTGACAGAACTTGCTTGGAGGAAGATTTGGGGAACCATTTAGGTTAAACCACCTCAGTACACTCATTTAGGATTTGAACCCCCAACCACCCCATTACTTCAAACCAAACCATACGAGACTAACGCCTTTTACCGCTTGCCCATCGGGGTGGATTTGAGCAATATAAACTAGATATTGACCCAGCGGTTGTTATGTGCGTGTTAAAATGTGCATGTGTGCGTGTGTGCGTGTGTGCGTATGTGCGTGGCTAAAATCAGTTGATTTACGGAAATTATCCAATTTAGTCTTAGATGCCAGTAAAAATAGTTTAATAAAATATACGTGGAAATTAAATAAATAGGTACCTGTCTCGGTGGCGTGTTGAGCTAGACTGCAGAGGACGGGGAGATCAGGGTTCGAATCTTGGTAGGGTGAACTGGGGGGGGTTTTTTCCTAAAAGGTTTGCCACTTTCCCTCTGCTCAAATGTTAGTTCACTTCCTCCAAATTCAACCTTCCAAATTCCTAACCCATTAGCGTAATTAGTACTTAAGCGTATAACCCGAACGGCTAGTAAGACGTGGTGCTATAATTAATTAACTAGTAAACATTACATTTGGTTTGGTTCGGGGGAGTTATACAAGAAGATTTTGGGGGATGGAGGGTAATCCTACTTGTGATGGTTCATAGTGAAGTCCCCAAATAGAAAATGACTAAGAATTGTTCTAGAATAAAAATATATATCACCGCGTTTTAATGACTTGTTCAGGCTTTACCCATATTTGATGAAAACTCTAATGGGGTAAAGACGAGAGATGAAGAATTTTAGAGGTAATCTACCAGAATTAGCGGGTAAGGTTAGTGGGGAAACAATATTTTTTTAAATACACCCTCGAAAGACCCGACCAGGACTCAAACCCCGATAACCTCGACATCAGCGGGCCAGTCTAACATGAGAGGGACGTCTTTAGAGTTAGACTTATCTACCAATGAAATGAGTTTTTCTAACAATAAATACATTTTGAAGTATTTTAAAGTTATTTCAACATATTTTGGGTGAATAATAATGGAATGTCTGAGCTACATCAATCTGTAGCTTAGTTTATGGAAAGATTATCCAGTACTAATGTACCTTTGTCCAGGGGACACCCAAACGTACTAATAGCACATCCTTTCCGTGGAGACTCTTTCCATGTCCCGATGAGATGAAGTGATGGTAATAGTGAGTATGAGGGTGTGGAACCAGCGGGAACACATCTAATTTAAGCTTAGTTAAAAAAAAACTGGTGACCGTTGGTGTTTTCGGACAATATAGCCAAGGTATCTTCCGGGAATCAAACCCGGGACCCTTAGGCTCATGGTCAGGTGCACTGACCACACAACCATGGGACCGGCTATAGTTTGGGTTGAAGGTGCTATAAATGTTATAATATGACAATAATATACTAGTCTAAGCTTCAGAAGGAATATAATAATACATAATTAATAACGCTCCCAAGGAGGTTTTAACATCTAAAATACCCACTTAGGTGGCCACATGGTCTAAGACGCTACTCTCACAGTAGACTAGACTGCCAAAGATGGGGAGATCGAGGTTCTAAACTCGGATGGGTGTGTTAAGGGTAGCTTTTCCATAATGATTTTCACTCTCTCTCTCTAAGCAAATTGGGGTACACTCTCTACCTTTAAACATAACTTTCCTAATCCATAAAACCACTAGCGTAAGTAGTACTTAAGAGTATATAGCACAGAACGGGTAGTAAGATGTGGTGCTAAAAAAAACTCGTTACTTGTGTAGGTAGTGAAGGAATTCCAGTGTGTGTTTCCACCCAACTTATGATGGCAAATGAATGAAAGTTCTTCTTCAAAAAAAAAAAGTTTTCTGAAGCAACTTTCTCGATCAAACCAGAGGACGCCTCAAGCGGTCAGTTCTCTAAAGTGCCGAAAGGGGGTATAGACTCGCTCCACTTACAAAGGATTACTATGATTAATTTGCCCGGTAGAGTTTATGACGCCGCTTTGAAGACAAGTTGTAAGGTAACATATGATTTGTCGGAAGCTTCCTTTCCGTCGTATGATACTACCGCTAGACTAGTATTGTGTTTTAATAACCAGTAAACCCTTGTGAAACTTT
>CABFWB010009361.1:0-13332 GCA_902151455.1 Timema bartmani
CTCGATCACCCCGTCATCGGGATTCTAGTCCAATGCGAGAGTAGAGTGTTAGACCACGCGGACACCGGAGCGGTTAATGACAAATACAATAAGCGTCCATGCAGACACATTTTCCCCAATCATTTGTATATTCTACGAGATATTCCATGGATAATATTCTCGTTTGATATCAAGTTTTCATCTCATATGTTCCAGGCTCTTTGAGAGAGCGTATTGACGCGCCTAAATATCCTTCCTCTCTTGGAACTAGTTTCACAGCTTTAAGATAAATCTCTAAATAGTACATTATTTTAATTTTTAAGTAAAATGATGATACTAAAGTATGTATCTTTAACTAGTTAAATTCAACAAAATTTTAATTATCTTTCTTCAAACTAGAAAAATTAAATATTTTTATTCATGAAGAGAGGCAAAATTTCATTCCACGATTTATTTAACCGAGATTATGTAAGAGTATCCTAGCAAAGTGTCTGTGTATCCTACAAATGGAAACTCAGAAGTCCAACCAAAACAAACAAGATGGAAGAACGTGCCAAAGATATTGCAGTTTAGATTTATGCTATCTAATAATTAATGTAGTTGCTAATTTATGGTTTTGAGTGTGTTATTTTAGCTATAAAAACATCCATCTCGTGGTCCTGTGTTTATTACTGTGTACACTGCGTTCACCCGAAAAGGTAATAAGCCTTACCATGTCTGATTACACTATGACCCTATTTTATAAGCTACACCATAGTGGAATCATGCAAGGTAAGTCTCTATAAGCTACACCATAGTGGAATCATACAAGGTAAGTCTGACCAGTAAAAGTCTTACCCTTATTGACTATATTAAGGCCCTATTTAAGACTTTGTTTCGTAATAGAATCCAATAAGGTGAGCTTGTAGGCTTCAAGGTAAGACAAAGGACACTTAATGTACAGTGCATTTTTCTAATAAACAAGCAAAATTAAAAATCACCTTAACAACGTCTTATTTAGAACATATGTAATGGGTTTATCAACATGAACATATGTCATTAAAAAATATGTTTGAAGGATTTAAAAAAATTAATTACTATCCGTACGCCATTTGATAAAAAATACAAGTGACTTTTGTGCTATTACTTTCTTTCAGATTAATCTCGAACCAAAATACATGATCAAACGAAGGTTATCTGCGATGAGCCTACTCAAGTGCTTGTCGGAATCTCTGTTGCCTGTTTGTGTTAAGTAGATATCATTTGAAAATCTAGGGAGTTAATTAAACATGAGAGCAGCAGCAAGTGGTCCGCGGGGGCTGAATTTGTCCTTCTTAACATTCTTGCCGAAAATACTCCGGCTTGGCATGGCGACAAACAATTTGCCCATGGCAAGGTATTAATACGAGACTAGAGGTTCTTATAGATGAGAGAGATCCTGGTTCCCACGTGCTGACACAGGTTGATCGGTGGACAGTACACAACGCTGCTGACACAGGTAGATCAGTGGACAGTACACCTCTCTACTGACACAGGTAGAACAGTGGACAGTACACCTCTCTACTGACACAGGTAGAACGGTGGACAGTATACCACGCTGCTGACACAGGTAGATCAATGGACAATACACCTCTCTACTGACACATGTAGAACAGTGGACAGTACACCTCTCTACTGACACAGGTAGAACGGTGGACAGTATACCACGCTGCTGACACAGGTAGATCAATGGACAATACACCTCTCTACTGACACATGTAGAACAGTGGAAAGTACACCTCTCTGCTAACACATGTAGACCATGGACAGTACACCTCTCTACTGACACAGGTAGATCAGTGGACAGTACACCTCTCTACTGACACATGTAGATCGGTGGACAGTACAATACGCTGCTGACACAGGTAGATCAGTGGACAGTACACCTCTCTACTGACACAGGTAGATCAGTGGACAGTACACCTCTCTGATGACAAAGGTAGATCGGTGAACAGTACAATACGCTGCTGACACAGGTAGATCAATGGACAGTACACCTCTCTGCTGATACAGGTAGATCAGTGGATAGTACACCTCTCTACTGACACAGGTAGATCGGTGGACAGTACACTACGCTGCTGAAACAGGTAGATCAGTGGACAATACACATCTCTACTGAAACATGTAGATCGGTGGACAGTACAATACGCTGCTGACACAGGTAGATCAGCGGACAGTACACCTCTCTACTGACACAGGTAGATAAGTGGACAGTACACCTCTCTACTGACAAATGTAGAACAGTGGAAAGTACACCTCTCTACTGACACAGGTAGATCAGTGGAAGTACACCACTCTGCTGACACAGGTAGATCAGTGGACAGTACACCTCTCTGCTGACACAGGTAGATCAGTGGACAGTAAACCACGCTGCTGAGACAGGTAGATCAGTGGACAGTACACCTCTCTGCTGATACAGGTAGATCAGTGGACAGTACACCACGCTGCTGACACAGGTAGATCAGTGGACAGTACACCACTCTGCTGACACAGGTAGATCAGTGGACAGTAAACCACGCTGCTGAGACAGGTAGATCAGTGGACAGTACACCACTCTGCTGACACAGGTAGATCAGTGGACAGTAAACCACGCTGCTGAGACAGATAGATCAGTGGAAAGTATACCTCTCTGCTGATACAGGTAGATCAGTGGACAGTACACCACGCTGCTGACACAGGTAGAACAGTGGACAGTACACCGCGCTGCTGACACAGGTAGATCAGTTGTCAGTACACCACGCTGCTGACACAGGTAGATCAGTGGACAGTACATTGCGCTGCGTGGGCCTTCTTGAGCGTTAAACCAAGTGTGGATTTCACCTGTTGCAATATTTAAATAGTGGTTGGTCATTCAAAATATATAGTTCAACCTAAAATTATGTGTTGAACGATATCAACGTATACCATAAGCCATCTTAAGAGTTTGATTTAAATAACTTAAATGCATTATATTATTAGGTGTTCTCTCTTACGACCGGTTCATTCCTTTTGACAATGAACTTAGACCACCAATTCACCCTGTCCTCTGCCTCCCCCTTCAGCTTCCAGAATTTTCTTATTTCCTTCACGTCATCCAATATTTTAATCCTCCTTCTTCATAAACTCCTCTTTCCCTCAACCTTTCTTTTTATGACTTCGTACAGAAGACAGTTCTTCTTAAGGATGTGTCGAATCCAATTTCTTTTGTTCCAAGGAATCACACCCAAAATGGTTCTCTTCTCTCCCACTCTTCTTAGGACTTGTTTATTTGTCACCCTGACTGTCCACCTAATCTAAAGTCTTCTCCAGCACCACAATTCAAAACTCTCCAAGTATTACTTTCCCATCTTCCTAGGAGTCCAAGTTTCTGTTCCATACAGCACGAAGCTCCAAATATGGCAGTTCCAAACTCAACTTGCTGGTCAGCAGTGGCCACATATGCATATGGAGATGTAAAATTAGCTCATTTTCAATTACGTTTTACTCAAACTGCCGCAGTTCTTTGACTTGGCTGACGTGTATAAGAAATTAGTATAATAAATGGTACGATGCATTGCAGTGACTTTATCTCTCTTTTATCATAAAATATAGATATTTATTTACCAAAAAACTCTTAAAATATTTGAATCGAAATAATAATCAGTGTTACAGAAACACTACAAAAATCATACATGTACTAATATACACCGTTGCAGTAACATTGATAAAGAAGNCGAAATAATAATCAGTGTTACAGAAACACTACAAAAATCATACATGTACTAATATACACCGTTGCAGTAACATTGATAAAGAAGAAGTATCTCTGTCCACCAAAGAGCATAAGAGTCAATTTCATTTTCAAAGACTTTAATAAAAAGACATATACTGTCTTATAGCTCAGAAACTATTATTTTTATTAAAATATATTTCAAACAAAAGAGTTTTATATTCAAGAGTATTAAATCCTTACAATGATCAATTATTTCGTATCTCGAATGGCTACGGTGATTTAATCAAAATTGGACATTACTGCATTAGGTAAGTAACCTCAAAGCCATTTTCATGGAAAAATGAAAATTTACATTTTGTTTATTATAATAAACAGTGTCTAGATACAAAATTTTATCAAACTAGTTACTGTGGATTTTGGGAATATCTTTTTTTTCTCTTTTTCCCCTTCAGTAAACTACCCTTAAATTTAGGGGTTTATATCTAATTCTAATAGCCCCTCAGAGGAACCTTATGAAAACCCTAGATACTAAGTTTTAGACCAATCGGTAAAATAGTTTCAGCTCTATTCTAAGATACAGACTAACAGACAGACAGCATCCATCAAAATCTTGAATTTTTTGAAGATTACAATATTGTATCCCTCCAAGGGGTCGCAAGAAGGTAAAACTTGCAATGTTTGAGTATTTCCCACTTCATGTAGGCGGTGCCATTAACTCCTGTGGCATAATGCCAAGGTAGACTATGAGATAAAGTTTTCATAAACCTTCTACTATATGGTTACTAATATAATTATTAAAGTTATATTTGTTAACTAAGTTTAATAAACAATTTTAAAAGAGATTAAACTTAGAAAAAATATTTCTTAAGAGGACAACTTATTCTCTCTCCCCCCCACCACTCTACTAAAAAAGTCCCTTCAATTTTGATCTTCCCATCATAAGCAGTCTAGTCTATTGCGAGAGTGACGTATTAGACCATGCGTCCACCGTAAAGGGGGTAAACATTTACCAAAGCTGGATATTTAAATTAAATATAGATCACATAAAAAAACTATACAGTATTTAAAACTAAAAGTGAGTAAATATTATTTCCCCCTACATTTAAGCATAATTTGGTGTTCATACAGTGCAACATTTAATAAACACTTATATATAATACTTAGAGACCTTTGAGCATCATCTATTAATCACAGATAGACTTCATACATGATAGAGTATATCACGCCGAGCTCATAAGGGCAAATTATTTTATCCTATAAACTTATAATTTATCGAAGTGTAAATAAGGCGTACCATTATAGGACTATGTATCAACGACTGTAACCGTTAAAGCTAGAAGTCATCCCTTGGTTGATTCCAACATGGTGAAAACATGCCTGTATAAATGGTTAAAGATTGAGCCCTCTTACGTCTCTGTTCATTCTCTATCATTACACTTTGCAATACTTTAACAAACTTCAATCATAATTCTTAGTTAAACTCATTGATCGAAACCATGTATAGTAGCTAAACGACGTTTTATCTGCGTACACACTACACAATTCAAAGTTATGCTTGATAATTATATAAAATTTGTTTATCATCCATTAATTGAAGCCATACATCATGCTTATTCAACATTTGATCATCAGCCATTGATCAAAACAATACATTATACTTTCATGGCATAGAATCATTCTTAATTGATCAGTGTAATGCATCCTGCCACATTGTACTTGTTTATGATCCTTTGATCCAAGTCATGCATTGCAATTATAAGATATTTAACTATCTTTAATTGATCAGTGTAATGCATCCTGCCACATTGTACTTCTTTATGATCCTTTGATCCAAGTCATGCATTGCAATTATAAGATATTTAACTATCTTTAATTGATCAGAACCATATATTTGATCATCCTTAGTTAATTATTTCATACTTCATAATGATAAAAGTCATGCATCATAGCCTACTTATAAAACCTTTGATCATCTTTAATTCATCGGACCTCTTACTCACTATCATACTTATTAGCCTTCATCATTCATGCTTCGTTTGAATCATGTGACATAATTATTATATATTTTACCATTTTCAATGATGATAATCATGCATCATTCTTACAATACATTTGATAATCGTTCATTGAAACATACTTGACATACATCACTTTTAAAATACATTTTATCATTCTTCAATACACATTACACATACTTTCTCATTTGCTCATTATTTAAATCAAGATACATGCACGAAACTTTATCTTTGCTCATTTAAAGCTGGCACACAAACATAGTGAGACATGATCTACAGGATATTTGAACCCTGATCTTGTACAAGACAACATGCAGGAGTATACAAGCCACAAGTGGGATGAAACCCACATCTTAATTCATATTCCTTGGGTTGTTCCGACTAGGTCCTACTCTTCACATGAAGACCACAGTTAGATATTTGTAGTGGGGATATCCTTGGGTTATATTCCTGGCATTAACCAATGTGGTTACTGAGATTTCAAAAAGGTTGTCATGACACATGACAGGTTGTCCGATCAATTAACTTATTCAGTAGCGAAGTTAAAACCTAGTAAAGGTAAGTAAGATATTGATTTAAGTTAGAACCATATGGTAATCATTCATGGTATGTCATATGTTTATTTTGGGTCCAATAAGAGCAAGGTGAGATATATATCTATGATATAGCCATCAATGAAGCTATGATGCCATCTCTAGTATTATTCAGATATACATATCTCATAATAATGCATGAATATCTGGTGTATTTCCCCGAGTAGTATTGATAAGGCTATTATGGTGAGCAAAAATGAAGACTGCTACCTTACTAGGATCCAATACAATTCAGCTTGAAAAAAAAATTGTTCAAAATGTAATCAACTAAGGTAATTTATTCAGTATGATGACAAGGTTTCCAACCGGGATCTAAACCTTCAGTCTCCCAACCATAATAAGTCCAGTTTATTGCGAGAGTAACGCCTTTTATTTGACCTCCAAAGCTGATCATATTTACCTCTCTATTTGGTCTCTGTTCACATTGTCTAACGTAACCAAGTACAACAACTGTATACCAATCACATTAGTGTTTGACCCAAAAGGAAGGCAGAAAGTCCCTGAATAATTGACTTAAGCCACAAAACGTTTAAAGCCAGTTCGGGCCTACTTAGTAATTGATGCACAAGGTAGTGTAGAAGTGACATTGAATAGAATCGATACACGGCGCGTGCCTCATGCAACGAATCAATAGTGGCAGCAACCATCCCTTATCTATTCAACATGAAGTGAACATGATCGTTGCAAGCAAAACTAGGATTTGGTTGTTGACCTGGATCTTAACCCACACAATACACTCATCGAGTAACAATATTAGCTTATTGAAGATATCTTAAGAGTCAATTCTGTTCTCGCTGTTTTATATAATCATGAGTTCATGACTTCCTCGTACTTCAACAAACAGAAATTAACTGTGCCAAAATACTTCACAAGTTTCCTCAGACCTACGAGCACAATACCCGCCTTGGTGGCGTGGTTAGCTAACGCGCTAGTCGTGATGAGCTAGACTGCTGAGGACGGGAAGATCGAGGATCGAGGTTAGGTCGGGTGAACTAGGGATGGTTTTTCCTAAATGATTTTCCACTCTCCCTCCACGCTAGTGTGGGTTCACTTCCTTTAGATTTAACCTTCCCAATTCCTAACCCTGTAGCATAATTAGTACTTAAGCGTACAACCCGAATGGGTAGTAAGACGCGGTGTTAAATAATAATAATAATAATAATAATAATAATAATAATAATAATAATAATAATAATGATATATACAAGCACAATATTGACTTTTCTTATGTAAATAGTCGTTATTTGGGACCAAAAGACCACAGCTGGAAATACAACTAAGAATGTCTCTCATACCATTTATGTACTAGAGCAGGGGTATCCAAACTACGGCCCACGGTCATTATTCGGCCCACCAAGTAATCTGATTTGTCCCTAGTTTTTTACTTTATTTAGTTAAAAATGTTAATACATATTTAATATTACGTATATTTTTAGAGTCTACATAAATAAGTTGTCAATATTTCTTGTGCTGTCGTTTATTAATTTAAAATCAATGTTTTGAACAAAATGTAGTGAGTGGCCAAGTCCATTTCTAATAGTTTTTACATCCATTACTGTTTCCAGCCAGTGGCCTGGGTCAGTTTTTTATCCAAGCCATATACTTTCCAATACCGGCTGGCTAGTCCTGTCGTAGCTTCACATGCCTTATAATCTATCTTATGACTAGAACAGACACAACATCCAGTCCCCGGTCGTTAATTCATCACTGCGAAAGGGTAGACTCACATTTCACCAATAATAACATTTTCGGCCATGACGTGATCCTTAGCTTAGTAGGCAGACACACTACCTACTGAGCTAAGGTGTCAGATTCCATTTCTAATAATGATGGTCATTTTAAAGTGCTAAAGAGTTTTTTAATTTCTATAAATTTTCATAAGTTTGAAAAACAAAGATATATACGTATTATATTGTACCAAAACGTTGATAATTAATTAAAAACAATTTATTAAATGGAATACTCATTCATTAGCTGAAGTGTAGATTATAGTAGTTTAAAAGGAGTTGTATTACAGGCTATTCAGCGCCTCAAGTAAAACAATCTTTCCCAAAACATATCGATATATTTATCATTTGATATATCACAAGGTTTATGCCTAAAAATACGATATATTGATGAAATTATGTCGATATATCTGTTGTTTCCCATATAATGAATTGAATTGGTCTGGACGAACTGGATGGGCGGCATTAAGATGGCTGCTGTTCTGTTATGCAATTATTTGACATTTTCCACTTTTCACTTTTTAATGTTTTATTTTCCTGTTGAACATAGAAAAAAGATTTGGTAAAAATAGTAAAAAATCAATCCAGTTATTAAAAACAGAGAAAACAATCGTTTAATTTATTTTTATTCGCAAGCTCTAAAGAATAGGGTGATGTATTTAATACACTGATAAACTTATCGATATATTGGTTACAGAATATAAATATAAATATATCGATGTTTTGTAAATATATATATAGCTGCCATCCTTACTCGTAACTCCATTTAGTTTTTTAAATTTGTATAGCTGACCCAAAAAACCAAAATAAAAGTAAAACTTGGCACACTTAACGAAATGTTTGTAGACAGCTGGGCTAGAAGGATACGCTTTTAAAAGTAAGAATAAGTGGAAAAACCTTAATTTGAGAGTATTAATATTCTAAAGATTTGATTCACTGCATACAGTTTTATTTCATGTGGACAGCATCAATCTATTTATCTCTCTGCATGTAAGATACATAGTACGGTATGCTTTGTGTTCGGAAGGGTCAAGGTCAAAAAATCTAGTTAAATATATTTTTCAAAGATTGTTTTGTACTTTATACATCCTATAAATATGTTAAATTAAATAAAATTCACTAGAACTAATTTTAAAAAAATCATTCTTCTTCTGTATTTTCCTATACAGAAATTGGAAAAATTACAAAATTTAAACTTCCATTTTAAAATAATATGTTTCTTTAAAATAATAATACATATATATTTAGACATATATGTATATTTATATGTATGTATATATAAACGGTATATAGACATATTATGTATATATACCGTTTATATATATTCATATTTATATACGTTTTTTAAAAAGCAGGGCTAATTCTTATTATTTGGTTTGTAGAATTGAATGGATTTTTCATGAATGTTAATTTTATTGATTATTTATGTTTTAATTTTATAAACTGTTTTTATTGTATAGTTTATACATAATTATGAAAGATTGATCCATATTTTTTGTAATTAATTAAGGTTATATTCTTGCTTATTAAATCTACTTAACGAATATTTTATATGTTAATTTTGGAGAAATATTAATTTTGTTATAAATTATTGTTTTTTTGTGCAAGTATTTGATTTTATATATCAAAGTTACTTGGATTTACTAATAATTTATTTAGTATGGGTCAAGATTGTGCCAGCTACCGCGGTTATACAAAAATACATAGCCATATGTATGTAAATATACATTATGTATGTATATATTTTATCACGCTCAGGTAGTATTATTATTATTAAAAATAATAAAATTGAATATTTAAAAAAAAAGAATTAAAATAAAGTAATTTTAATGAGCTATTACCGGCTGTTCCATTGAATTTGTTCGTTATTTTGATCTCTCCAAATGTAGCTTGTTATGAAGCGGCCAGTGCTATGCGAGTTAATGGAGGGTTGCCTAACATCTAGTGTGTGTAAGAGCAGGGTCTGTAAGTGAGGAGGTGTTGTAAGTCTTCCCAAGGAGGATTAGTGAAGTTGTTGACAAGGCACATTCAGAACACTTGGTCGGACAATACTGGCTAGCTCTTACAAGATTATTTTCAGACGCTGGGGAATATTCTTGGCTTTACCTAAGGCAGGTCTTAGCACCCAAACACAATATTTGCGTAAACAAGTGATTTGAAACATGGAAGGGCGAAAATAATCAAACTAGTACACCACTACAATAATCCTATCATCCAAATACATTAATATTTTCAATAAATAAGATCTATTTATTTGGTCAAAAGTGTGTGAAATAGAATCTGCCCTATTTGTAGACGTGGATATTCTAATTTTATTGATATTATGTTCAGTTTACCTTTTAAAGTAGAGCTACCCTATTCGATCCTGTAGAAATAGTATAGTCAAAACACCGGGAGAAGGACTGGTATATATTTCTTACTAACATATTTTTATTTAACAAATTTTTAGTATAGAGAGCGAAAATATCACATAAATTACATATTAAAGTAGGTATGTAACTTTAAAGTAGGTAAATATATCCATTGGTAAATTTAATCAAATATTGATTTGGCAGGCTGCCATCTTGCCAAACGAGTCAATGAACACGCAAAGAGAAAGTGAATACTACCAACTGTACTCTTTTTGACGAATTGTTTACTTTATTTTCTCCGTTTTGACTCAAAATGTACTATTTTAGTTAACTTTTCGTAAAAATTTCATATGTTTTTATTGAAAAAAAAAATGTTGGTGGAAATTTAGGACAAGGCGAGATATTATGTTGATTGATTAATCTTGCTGATATTAATATTATCTATAATAATAAAACTATAAGTGATTCTTATTTAGTTTAAGTAGAATACTATATGATTAAAGTAACCGATTTATATTTTTTCCTATGTTAACCTACTTACTTTAATATGTAACTTATGTGATATTTTTATTCTCTTTGATAAACATTACTAAATAAAGATAGTTAAATAAAATAAATTATACCCTTCCTTTTAATGTTATCATTTGCCAGGATCCGGATATGGTAACCCTACTTTAAGAGGTGAAGATAAACTTAATAAAAAACAATGTCACCAAACGTACAAATAGGACATATTATTTTCCGCTCACTTCGGACTAGATAAATAAATAGTACGACACAATCGCACAAAATTTCTCATATTGTGTGTTAAGCTTCGAAGAAAATGTTCAAAAATATTTGTTCAGTAAAATACCCTTAAGTCAGTTTTACTCATAAAACAAACTCATAATAATAAACAATACAATAAAAAATCTTGATTTATAAACACTTAAGCCAAGTTGTTTAAATATTTTTAATAATTTTTCAAAAATAAGTATTTTGTAAACTACCCTAAACTTATTTGTAATTTGTATAAATAGAAGCGTATTCTTATTTATCATTAAAAACTATTCCCAGATATTTATTTTGAACTCAATCTTTAAGGTCAATTAAAAAAATGTCATATTTTTTATAATTTGCCGTAGGTAAACTACCATAAAATTAATGTATTTAGAAAAAATAAGGATATACTATTCATTATCTTGTAAAATAGTCTACCTGTACCAATTTTAAATAAAATCAGTATAGATGTTTAAAAAAATATTCAAAATTTACGAAAATCAATTTTGAAAAATCCACTATAGATTTTTTTTTAGAAAACCGACACATTTAATTGTTTATTATGTAAAAACTTAACAAAGACCCGTTTAAAATCAAATCGCTATACCAATTTTTTTAAATATTCAAATTAAATATAACGGAATCAGTAAACTACCCTTAACAAACCGTTACCCCCAAAACCAGTATACAGCGCTGTTTGTGCTGTCAAACACTCCCAAGATAACCAGTTGGAACCAAATCGTTGGCGCAATTTTTTATAATATTTCATGTTAAAAAAAATCAGTTATCAGTAAACTACCCTTAATTTGAAGACTAAGGTCAAAATAAAAAAAATTGGGTTAAATTTAAAATCCAAATGTCAAGTTTGAATAAATTATCTAACTGCTATGGATCCGTGTCTAGGGATAGACAGACATAGGGAAGATCGAGGTTCGAAACTTGTTCGGGTGTATTGAGGGTGGTTTTGCTAAAATGGCTTTCCACTCTCCCCCCACAAAAACGCGGGTACACTTCCTCTAAATATAACCTTCATAACCCCTAAAACCACCAAAGTAATTAGTACATAAGCGTATAACTCAAACGGGTAGTATGACGCAATGCTAAGAAAAAAGGAAATATACCGCTTTGTGTGATGGGTGAGTCTGGAACCATTTAAGAAACACAGTTTGATAAACCAACGGCAAACCAGACAATGTAAGCCTAATATTTAGTTTATTTACCCACCAATGTGGCTCAACTTTAACATAAACATCAACAATATTGGTTATCAGGAACTGAAGAAACATAGTTTAGCTGACACGGAGCATCTCTAAAACAAACTATCTAACTTACGACCGACAGGAAGGTTACAAGTACGTCATGTGACAGATTAGGATCTCTTAAAATAATATCAAACTCATTAGTTTAGAATCAAATGAAAGTGTTATTTTGAAACTGATGTTTTATGGGTTTCAGGACCTCACAACCAATACTGCTCCAATTTCAAGAATAAACGAAGACATTTATTTTACTTTTCCACACAAAATGTCACTTGGACTCTTCAGTATATTTGTATCTGATCATAGTCGTATCTCGAAATCGGTAACAAATTATAGAACATAAATGAAGCTATTATTTTGTGCTTTGCATTCGGGTTGTATTCATATTCATTAATTGCGCTAACCGGATAGGGAGGAGATAAAATGTAATTAAAAAATATGTGAGGGAGAGAGGAAGATTATTTAAGAATAAACACCCTTAATACACCCAGCTGGGATTCGAACACCGTCACCAGCAAACCAGACTAAAATAGTAAGCTTGGAATTTATACCACCTGTGATTATTAATCGACGTTGTTACAATAAAACTAATCGTTATTGATGTGTTCAGAAGTTATTTTAAAGTAAAACAAGAGGCATATTTTGTTTGTTCATGTTGTCTAATTTAATCATGAGGAAAATATGCAATTATTAGACATTATTTAGTTTTATTTGTGCTTCAACTTTTGGTGCGGAAAGCATATTTTTCACTTGCTTGTCGTATAACGGGACTTACAACACCAAAGAAGACGGGTTTGGGTCTGAAGGGAAGGAGGAGGTAGGAGGGAACAAAACAAAGCAGAGGTCAGGAGGTACCTCATACCATGGAGGTAGGAGGGAACTAAACAAAGCAGAGGTCAGGAGGTACCTCACACCATGGAGGTAGGAGGGAACTAAACAA
>CABFWB010009362.1:0-13330 GCA_902151455.1 Timema bartmani
GACATTTGACAAGATACTGAGACATTCGACAAGATACTGAGACATTCGACAAGATACTGTGACATTCGACAAGATAATGTGACATTCGACAAGATAATGTGACATTCGACAATATAATGCGACATTTAACAAGCTATAGGGAGAGGTATTTGCTATCATTTGTCGATACAACATAGTTTTCTGATTTATGTTTAGGAAACCAAATATATAAGGAATTTCTGGATAATTTATAGTCTTTCACATTCCATATTCAATACAAACTTTGGAAACAAGGGTTATAACAACTTACTAACTAACTTAATTTAAGTAAAAACCACTTGACACTAACCATTGGTGCCATGATCAGTGATATGTGTTTAACAGAACTAACAAATGGTGAATTAACCGCTTGGGATGTTAACCAGAGTGACACTCACCTCCCTGTCCAAGTAGCGGCGGTAGATAGTCTGCGCTACCTCCAGTCTGTTTTCATCCGACTCAATCTCATAGTGCTCCTGAAAGTGACACCACAGCAAATAAAACCAGTTTGTTTTAAGAACCATGTTTCATTTCCCGTTAAAGAGTTAAAAGCATATTTACTAATTATACAAATGTATTAAGGATGAGGAAGGTAGAGTTTAAAGCAAGTGCATGGGAGGAGAGCTGAATAACCACCCTCAGTTAGAGAGTGACATGTTAGACCATTCGACCACCCTCAGTTAGAGAGTGACATGTTAGACCATTCGACCACCAGAGCGAGTCGTTAATGGCAGATATTTGTTTGTGGCTTTCCATGGGGCAAGACAAGATAGAATGGTGTGTGTGTGCAGTGGTAGTGACAATAGTGTGAGCGTGCAGACCACAGGCACACACCATGGGGCAAGACAAGATAGAATGGTGTGTGCAGTGGTAGTGACAGTAGTGTGTCAGTGGGCAGACCACGAGAACACGCACAGAACTCATGAAATGTTCTGGATCCATGCTAATATTTCCGAGGACAAGGGCAGAGCTGTCTCAAGTATAAAACTATGTTGCCAAACCTAACATTGTTGCATTAGATCATTTCCTTTCCGAGTGATGAAGAGGTTGAATATATGTCAGTAAAAATAGCATATACATGTCAATTTTAAGTAAATGTCACATCTAATTGTTTTCCTTATATTATTAATTTTAAAAATAGCACAGTTTAATACCCCTCTAGCTTTAAAAATAAATGGAACAATGCACTGTACAGACTTTCTTGCTACTTTACCTAAAAATGGAGGTATTTACTTTAAACGCGTACGAAATGTTAGAACAGAATAAAAAATACTTTGTTGCATACAAACAATACAAGCATTTAATGATCATCAACATGAACTGTTTCCAGCCTGTGCCTCCATTTTCCTATATCCTTCCGCCATTATTCTCCTCTCACTCTTAGACTTTCAGTAATCTGCCCCTCTCTCTTTCCTGGTTTCCCTTGCTGTCTTTTTCCTGCATACTTCCTTTCCAACATTTTCTTTGGCATCCTCTCTTTTTTCCATCCTCATTACATGTCCATGCCACCTCAGTCCTTCCCCCAAAGAATGTAAATTAAATAATATACACTGTTACATAAACATTGAGAAAAGAAGAACATGCTGGCCCACCAAGGAGCACAACGATCAACTACCCATTCCCCAACTCTCAATTTTAAAATTATTGATTTTGTTAATTTTTTTTCAAATAAAAATTGTTTATTTTTAAGAGTTTTACAACTTTGTAATTATAATCTATTTCATATCTCAAAGAGTTGTGGACATATTATCAAAATGGGAAATTTTCACTTATGTAAAAGTACCCTCAGAGTAATTTCCACGGGAAAATAAGATGCGCCATTTTGTTTTAAAGTTAAACAGAGCCTACATACACAATTTTGATCAAAATCATTAAATGCAATTTTAAGAAAATATATATATTTTTTTCTTTTTGTGCCTTTAGTTAAAATACGAGGCCTGCTTTGGTGGCTGCGTGGTTTAAGGCGCTATTCTCGCAGTAGACTAGACTGCCGATGATGGTGAGATCAAGGTTTGAATCTCGGTCAGGTGTACTGAGGGTGTTTTTTACAAAACTGTTTTCCACTCTCCATCCACACAAACGCGGGTGCACTTCCTTTAGAATGTAACCTTCCTAATAGCTAAAACCATTAGTGTAATTAGTACATAGTCCAAACGGGTACTAAGACGCGGTGCTAAAAAGAATAATTAAGGTACACTTAATTTTAGGGTTAGATCTAATTCCAAAAAACCCCTTTGAGGGACCTTATGAAAAGCCTAAATGGCCTACCAAGTTTTAGCCTGATCAGTAAAATGGTTTCGACTCTAGAGTTTCAGTGACAGAGAGACAGACAGACATTGCAAAAACCACTTTTTCTTGTTTAGGGGGGCTTGAAACGTTGACATCCATAAAAATTTAGAGCTGGATTCTTTTGATTATCACAATACTTTCTCTCTCAAAGAAAGCATAGAATGTAGAAAGCATGTGTTGAGGCAACTGTTGATATTTTATTTAACTAGTTTTTAAAACAAAATAATTTTTAAGCAAAAAAACCCAACAAAAATCTCACATGCGTAAGCACAAGTGCATGCACACACACACACACACACACACATCTATAATATATATATTTTTAGAATTCAAAATAATTTGAACTCCATAATCTGTGTGTGTTGTTAGAGGTAAGATTATGTTATCATGGCTCAATTAGCTTTCTCTTCACCCCTCATTAAAGTTGTTAATTGGCAGATATTGGAAGTAATTAGCAGCCAGGAAGGAATTCCTCACATACCTGTGTTAAAAGTTTCTACCTGTGGTCGAGTCAGGTTAGTAAAATGCCTCCATATTCTACCAGTATTCTCCTCTCACTGTAACACTTGCTGTTATCTTTTCTTTAATAGGTATTTATTATTTTTATCACCGTGTCTTACTTCCTGTTTGGGTTGTACATATATGTACTTATTACGCTAATGTGTTAAGGTTGATAGCAGCAAATGTGCAAGTGAGAGGAGAAGAGTGGAAGAGAGTGCAGGAGGAAGAATGGTGGAAGGACAGAGGAAGACGGAGGCATTTTTACTAAAGTGACCCGGCCACAGGCTGGAAACAGTTCATGTTGATGATAGAAAGTGTAACCACATCTGCGTGAACAGAGAGAGTGTAAAACCATTTTGGAAAAACCAACCTCGGTACACCCAACCGAGATTCTAGCCTCGATCTCCCAGTCATCGGCGCTCAAGTCTATTGCGAGAGTAGCGCGTTAGAACAGCGGTTTATAGCCTGGGTGTGTTTTGGGTGGGGTCACAATATTTGTTAAAGTTTTAGCTTTGTATTTAATTTTTCAAGTGATTTTAATGATTTTTAGGAAGGTGCAAAATAAAATTAATTAAATGGATCAAAAGTGTTAAAGTTACTGCTTCTAAGGTGCCTTCAGACTATATCCTACTCTGGAGGTTTCTTACTGACTTAGTTTACTGTGGCAGCTTTATGACACTAAGAGCATAACATACCCAAATACCACCCCTCCCACCTTGACGACATGTTATTCATGTTCATATCATCATTATGTAGGCAATTTATAGCAATTAAAACAAGCAGTAGTGGGCATATGGGATTAATGTCACACTCTTTTGGTTTGGTTTGTTGGTGACCTGGTGATCTAGGGGTAAGGTGTCGGAATTCTGTGCTGGAGGTCCGGGGTTCATTCCTCGGTCCCGGTACAGATTTATCTGATTGCCAAACCCTTCCTTCACCTCTGACAAGACGTGTATTAATCACAACTTGTGAATGTGAGGAATGCCAGGCCTCCACCGTGGTTCGGATTCCACGTTAAACTGTAGGTCCTCCATTACATGTCACAATCACCCGACCATTGTACATTAGCGTAAGTGTGTATAACCCGAACGGGTAGTAAGACGTGGTGCTAATAATAATAATAGTGGGGATCATGATTCCTAATTTCCCTCCATTCAAATAAGGGTACATTTTGTCTCGATTCTATTTACCCCACTTGTATTATCAGATGTGGAGTCTCCTGATGGGTAGTAAGACGTGAATAAAAAATATTATTTAAAAACTCTGATATGAATACTTGTTAGTCATCGAGTCACAATAGTCTCAAAAAGTAAAATTGTGGTTAAACCGGGCAAAAGGTTGGTAGCCACAGTCTTAGAACATTCGGCCACAGAAATGGGTTATTCTCGAATGTTATTTTGAATCTTAGAAAACTTTCCCACACATTATTTTAATTTTTTTCAAATCAGATTTTGCTAACAATAAGTGGCAAACTAATGGTATGGAGTCTGGTTGTTATAATTATGTTAAGCTTGAACACTAAGCATCATAAAAGCGCTTAGAAAAAAACCTAATTTTTTTTTCTGAATATGAATCTTTTCAAATCCTCGAATATCCTAAATAGCTTGACAATTTGCAGGACCTATCTCTGATAATAATACAGGGTGTCCAGCCAAACTTTATTTTTAAATTCCATGACTTTTCCAGCTTTTCCAGATAAATATTAAGTAGGCCTGTATTATGAAAATATTTTTTTAAGATCAAAGATTAATATTGTGTTTTTTTTTTTCTAGATCCATATATATTATGAAATTGTTTCACTCAATAATGGGACCAAACGATTTCTGCCTCTTGGGGAATGAACTATTTTAAATTAAAAATAGATTTCAGTAAAATCGTGTTGAGCCGTTAAAAGATTGCCTGAAGCAAGAACGATTTAAAATAGTTGTGAGATCGAGTCAATCTTAGTTCCTTCTACTTAAATTGTAGGCCTAATCAAATTTCGTGCATGTGAATAGCCACGACTAAACTTTGGCTAAAGACACGTGGCAGAAGGGTGGAAAGACACAAAACTCACTTGTTGAGCTTGAGAATATTAGTCTGATCAACAGGGACAATGGTGTGAAAGTGATTCCAGGTCGGTATTAACTGGGGAAAAAAAGTGTTATTTTGACTATTGTGAATCAAAATATGAGGCTTTTTATAGACAAAATGTAAAAATTGCAGAAATTTAACTAAATTCCCTGACCAAGCAAATGCCCTGTTTTCCAGGTCGCTGGACACCTGTAATAATTTAATGTTAAGACTAAGTCTAGAAAGTTAAAAAGTATTTTTGTATTTAGTAATCATACTAAAGAAGAGCTAACAAATAAATTCTCACAGTGCCGCGCAAATTAGCGCCAGTTTGAAGCGGCAGCAAACTGTTAATGATTTGAAAAAACATAAGCGCATCCGAACAGAACTAAGAGTTCAGTTAGAGTCCAATACCCCTTTAGCTAGGATAAGTGTAGTAACCCCCTCCCACCCCCCACCCGCTATACCCCCTCCATGGGTCACACCTGATCAGAGCGCACAGATTTTATAGTATTATTGGATTGGTTACAGAAACATTCCCTCTTTTTCAATAACAATAATACTAATATTATTTTAACACTGTGTCTTACTTGATTCAGGGTATAAGATTGTACTAATTATGCTGGGTTAAGGATTAAGAAGGTTGAATTTAGAGGAAGTGTACCTACATTCACGTGAATAACCATCTAGGAAATAACGAGCCTCGGCATACTTGAGCGGGAGTCAAACCTTGATTATCTTGATCATCGGCGGTCTAGTCCCTTGCAAGACTGACGCGCATAGACCATTTGACCGTCGAAGCGGGTAACCTTTTGTTAACATGTGATACCTACATTGACTAGGCCTGATAAACTTACGATGGAATCCAGGAAGATGTTGTAGCGATGGTATTGCGACTGAGCATTTTCACAGAACTGTCGGAACAGAAGACGGCCAATTGGTTGTTGATCCACGACGTAGGAATATCTCGCATCTGAAGTTAGAAACAACAGCGTGCGATTGATTTTAAAAAAACTATAGGAGAAAGCATACATTTGTATAATTAATTGGAGCTTGTGTGAATTTAAATTATCTTTAAAATATGGATGTATCTACATCAAGTATCATACACTAGTCACAACTATCTGGCCTAAAGTGGCGGCATCCAGGGCCGCATAACGGACAATACAAATAATATGGGATCCGAGTGTAAATAATTTACAGTAAGAGTTTGCCTACTTTTTTTTTTTAATTTTCACAAAATCTTTAACTTTGTTTATGTAGAATTTGCCTATTTTCTGATTGACATATAAAATAGGAAAACAGTATTTGAAAAGGGGACGGTAAGAACTAAACGAGAAATAAATTTTTGAAATCTTTACCAGACAATACTTTTTTTTGGAAATGGAACATCAACTACAAAGCAAGAACAAGTGAAAATAGAGTGTCAAATGGATTACAGTATCCGTTCAGTAAATGTTTAATAGTGGATAGGCCTATGAAGCGGTTTGTTTATTTTAAAACTCACTTGTCAACACTGAGAACTGGGACAGAGAGTACAAAGGGCCGGATGGCCGCGACCCCAGTTTACTTGAAAATTGGACCCAAAAAAAAACCACAAACTGCCTCAAAATTAAGAGTGAAGAATGACCCTGAGCATGGGACGATTCCTGGATAACTCAGTGGTAGAGCATTGCACGCCAAGGATCCCAGGTTCGATTCTTGTGTCCAGGTGTTATTTTTCAAATTAAAAAAAAAAAGTCAAGAGAAATATTTGAGCTGAATACAGATTTCTTTAAATTTGAGAACTTTTGAAATATGACAAAGGAAAAATATATTTCAATGAGATCAATAAATTGGGTAGCGCAATCATAATTCTTTGAATATAAAAATAACACCCGGACATGGGAATTGAACCCGGGACCTTTGTCTTAGTACACATCTCGTATCCAGAGTACTATTTTTTTTCCTTCCACTTTTTTTTTTGTGCCAAAGTTGGCTATGAGAAGCTACTTGTGAGAACAGAATACATTTTAGGAAAAACACCTTTGGTAAACCTGGGTGAGCATCCTTGTAACCGAGTCAAGCACACTTGTATACCTCTAGGTCTGACGTTATAGTTATTTCAAAAGTCATTAAATAAAAGTCTCTTGTATTGCGGTTGTTAAGCACGACCTACTCACCTATCTTGTTACGCAGATCAATGCACTGCGATATGTGGGGGAACTGTAAGATTTTCCTCCATTTTTTACTTTTACCCTTGTTACTATCTGTACCACCTGGAAGGTAAAACAAATAATTAGCATTACTGAAAAATCTTCATATCACTAAAAATATCAAATGTTATGCGCTCTAAAACAGAGTGTCATATTGTATACATTTGCTGAAAAGCAAGAGCAGAGCGGAAATGTAATCACGTGACAAGCTCTAAACCAACCGCAATATTTCAGCCTCATCAGTGTTGTGTGCTCGGCGCGACTTTAAATAACTTAAGCTTTCCATTTTCTGCGCGACAGCGTCAGCTTGAGAGACGCATTTCAAAACAAACCGACTCAATACACGTGAGTGTGTCTACAAAATGAAATACTAGCAGGAAGCTGTGTCTACCGTGGTGAAATTATTTGAAAAATCTCCTTAAATAGAAGAAAGCGTGTATGTGGTTCTTATTCTGGTCTTAACCGTTTCATGACCCAAAACAATAGTTAGAAAACAGCTGTTTATAGTTTGCGTTGCAAAGCATCATGGGCTGACATATAACTCTGTCGTGTGAATTTCTGCGTCACTCGAGCAAATCCAGTTCTAAATTTTCGGCGAACATGTGAATCAAGCTTTATGGTTATATTGACTTACTCAACCCACACTTGACCTTGTGTTTTCTGGAGCACCCTTAAATGTGACACATTGTGACCTCAATCCAACAATAATGTAACTGTGTCGTTAAAATAGGATTTCAAAGTTCTTATACCACTCTTTTCTAACCAAAATATCAATTTTCTACGATTGTTTTTACAAACAAAATACGGTGAATTGAGATATCGGCCAGCCATATTGTCTCCCAAACTACATGTTTGTTTTATAAAGACGCAAAAATTGTCCAAAACAACCATGTTCAATTTTTTTTTTATCAAACATAACTCACCCACAAACAAATATTATTGTTCTTTTATCTTGTTTAAAACATCTTGAAAATCTTTTAATAAAATAAAATAAAGTAAACTAGGCTTATTGCCCGTGTGGATCACGCCGGGGAAGTGGGAGCGAATCTCGCAAAGATATAATTCGATTAAACTGGCGTGGTCACTATTTTGGCAGGAAATAAGTAATTTTAGCGGCATTAATTAATTCTTATTAGGTACCTACTACAGTTCTTACCCAGCCAACTTAACCTAACATTCAACACGTGAATAAATTAGAATTTCAATTAACATTGATCAACTAGATTAAAATTTTGAATAATATAATAGCCTAGATTATATAAATACTTTTAATTTCTGTAGAAAACTATGACATCATAGGCTACGACGCTAACAATCAGTGAGTCAACATTATAATGCAAAGAACATAAGTCGAAACAAAAGATGGTCAATATTTATGTTTTTGTGACTTGTTTCAATTGTACCGGTATATATAATCTAACTATTCAAAATGATCAAACATTATAAAACCTGGTATTAATCGATTTGCTGTTTTCTTATATAGGCCTATGTAATAATAATAATAATGATATAATTAATGTATTACAACAAAACAAAGAAAATTATTTTATTTGAGTGTGATACATAAGGTATTATTATTATTTGTTAGAATTGTAGTCACAATAGTTGAGTTTAAATGTCAAGAAAGACTTAACTTAAGCCTAACCTTATTATTAACAAATGGTAAATCTGGATTACAAGTGATTTAATAATACATCTTTAGCCAAACTTTGAAAGTGGTGGTGATAAACCACCAAAGAGTAACGTCGGTCTTGTGTTTATCAAAGAAAATGTAGTTATTTGGTCTATGAACACAAGTGGAACTGGTTTTGTACGACTGATTGTGTGCTATCTGAAACTACCACTTATAGCTAGACTCTTAGAACGACTTAAACCAAACACCGACCAATCGTAGAAAGCCCTTTAACCACAAAGTGGAACATATAATTAACCCAGCAAAGATAAATGAGGTTTTAATTTAAGGTGAAATTAATTTGTAAGAATGAAGGCAACGATTTAAAATTAACACCAAACTTAGAACGAACTGTTAATTAGAGTATAAATATTACTTAGTTGTGTTAAATATGGTCAAATTTGCATATGGATGTTTTGGTACATGATCAGATTTGTGAGACTCTTGAGACTGAAGAGTTTGAAAATCGAACTGTGGGTTCTTCGTAATTGCTGTCGGGGAGCGCTTACCTTCTCTCGCTTTTAGATATACAGTGTTTGCAACAATATTCTCTAATTCCATGAGTTCCAGTTTGAATGATTTCCCGATGCCCGGGCCGATATCGACCCTTTCCCATCAAAATAAACAGTCGTCGGGTGTGGTGGAGCACGGAAAATGGCGACTACCTCCTGAGCCTGAAATGTCAAATTATGTTTCAGGCGAAATAAATAGAACCTTTCATGTAGAAGATAACATTGTGATGGCCTAAGACATCCATGAATGACATTCTTACATTGCTGCCATGTAAGAGTCAAGATACTGGATGTTTACTTCAAGTAAAAAAAAAAAAAAATGTTGCGAATATAACTGCACGATAGCTCAACATGTACCACCGCCACTTTGATTCCTAATCTAAATCTTTTGGGTTAGATAGCTACAGATCACAGCCTTCTATAGATTTTTGTAATAAATAATTGCGTTTTAAGAAACTTGTTACTGATATTAATTATTGTTACCAAAGTCCAAATATGATCTAATTTTCGTTATTTTTTATTTACGCATATTTTAAGGTTTTATACAGCAATATTAATAATATTTCATGTATAGTTTAATCAAATCATATAGGCCTACCATATATTTAGCCTACGTACTATATTAACTTCTAACATATGCCTAGCCTATACTATAGCCTTCATATAATGCCACAAATTAAATTAAATATTCAAAAAATATACTAATATAATAAAGAAAATATGCTTTTGCTTATTTGGAATTTGAATGATTTCATCGTCGCTCGTTTCTGGTTTCTTATCTTAGGTTTATCTGCCATGGAGTAAGGCCTTGACCTTAAGTAGGCTGATTACAAACATATTTGTTTGCGTTGCAGATGAATAAACTACAATATATATTATATTTCTCTAGATCAAAATTGAGATACTAAGATTTAAAGAATTTACATTCGCAATAGTTTATTTATACTTTTTCCTTCATATTTACTAAACGTAGGACATAGATTGAGCTACTACACTTATCAAGGTTTGTATAGAGTGAGGAACTGAAATAAATAAATATATGGTACCACTATTTTCCCAGCCCTTCTCATAATTAGTATGCCACCAGCCACCATCGAGTCTCTAATCAGGCCCCGTGGAGTTCAGGGGTCATCGGAAAGACTATGATAAAACAAAAGTATTAAGATACCATTCCTTAGCTTCTTAACTAGGTCGTCCGTCCTGCGTTGTACTTGAAGTTTATGTTTTTGATTCGGTTGGTACTCGCGTGGTTAGAGTTTTGTTGAAAGTGCGAACATTTACGTATTCTCGCGCCCTATTTCTCAACATTATAACACAGGAGTGTCAAATATAAGGTCAATGCTCCACCACACTTGTGGTGAACACATCAAACATCTAAGCAGTCAGATAATACAATAAAAATTGTGTGTTTACGTAAATAAGGTTTTATTGGAGATTGGGATAAAAGACTTTGCAAATTTCAGTGAGATAATATTGAACTCAACGTGTCTTCATCTCCCTGAAATTCAGCAGAAACTTTTCATTTAATCTAATATCTCAACTGACTCAACTCCATCTCCACAAACACCCAGCCTGGCGAGTCAATGAAAAGCTACTGCAAGAGAGACACGATGGTATGAGAATATAAAACTGGTTTCAAACTACTAACAAACTTGTTCAGAAGGTGAGATCGAACCATAAAAACAAAGTATCATCTTTCAAATTGCGATCTCTCAAGGTCTGATCCAAGAACATGTCCACTTTCTACAAGAATAGTATTTCAGGCGCTTTCTATGAATATAAAATAGTGAAAGGGAACTCAAGCAGATTCAGAAACGCAGTTCTCCGACTCGTCAAAGTAGGGAAAACAGCCGACAAATTCTGGGGAAGATTCTGCAGGGTGACCTGGCGGTCTAGGGGTAAGGTGTCGGACTTCTGTACTGGAGGTCCGGCGTTCAATCCTCGGTCCCAGCACAGATTTATCTGATTGCCAAACCCTTCCTTCATCTCTGACAAGACGTGTATTAATCACAACTTGTGAATGTGTGGAATGCTAGGCCTCCACCGTGGTTCGGATTCCACGTTAAACTGTAGCTCCTCCATTTCATCTCACAATCACCCTACCATTACACATTNCCACGTTAAACTGTAGCTCCTCCATTTCATCTCACAATCACCCTACCATTACACATTAGCGTAGGTGCGTATAACCCGAATGGTTAGTAAGACGCGGTGCTAATAATAATAAGATTCTGCAAGAGCACTTCCGACCAATTCTTGTGGAAGATTCTGCAACAGCACTTTCAACAAATTATTGTAGAAGATTCTGCAACAGCACTTCCAACAAATTATCGGAGAAGATTCTGCAACAGCACTTCCAACAAATTATTGAAGGAGATTCTGCAACAGCGCTTCCTACAAATTATTGAAGAAGATTCTGCAACAGCACTTCCAACAAATTATCGGAGAAGATTCTGCAACAGCACTCCCAACAAATTATTGAAGGAGATTCTGCAACAGCGCTTCCTACAAATTATTGAAGAAGATTCTGCAGCAGCACTTCCAACAAATTATTGCAGAAGATTTTGCAACAGCACTTCCAACAAATTATCGGAGAAGATTCTGCAACAGCACTTCCTACAAATTATTGAAGAAAATTCTACAACAGTGCTTCCAACAAATTATCGGAGAATATTTTGCAACAGCACTTCCAACAAATTATTGAAGAAGATTATGCAACAGCACTTCCTACAAATTATTGAAGAAAATTCTGCAACAGCACTTCAAACAAATTATTGGAGAAGATTCTGCAACAGCACTTCCAACAAATTATTGGAGAAGATTCTGCAACAGCACTTCCAACAAATTATCGGAGAAGATTCTGCAACAGCCCTTCCTACAAATTATTCAGGGTGAAGTGAAGTTTTTATCTTTGCTTTCTTGAAGAAGACATGGCAGTCTTACGACTAAGCCAGTGGTCACCTTTGCAAAAAAGAGGTCGTGGATAAAATCAGACAGCTCCAGCAAACATTGTCGATAGTGCAAAGCCGCTGCCACGAATAAAGCTATTGATCATTTTTATAGCCACGACCATCGAAACTTTAGAAGTGTATATTGAACCTTCATTTTATAACAAATATTTGGTGCATAATTCAGTGAAATGAAGCCATGACGTCACCGTAGAGACAATTCTCTGTCACTTTACATGATACGATGTACTCAAGTGTACTCGTACTTGATGTACATCATGAGATGTCATACCAGGATTCTAAACCTATCACCTTGCTTAATTCCATTATGGTGCTGCATATCAGATAGCGCCATAATGTAATCAGTCAAGGTAAGACTGCTACCTTGCTTGGTAAACCGAGTATATTGTACATGTTGTTTGTCAGAATGAGGATGAAATACTTTGTTCTTCGAACTTTTGGCCAAATTTGGACGGTATTTTGGTCGATTTCAACATTTTCGAATCCCGTTTGAACCTGCTGCTATGATAGTAGAGCGACTCTAATAAATTTAATTAGGTGGGGCTAAATACCCCCCAAACTGTGAGTTGGAAGAGGAACCGAAAATACAAACTGCAGGTCTGGAAGTACCCGGTTTGGTTGTACTCAATGAATCTGCTCTAGTTATAATTTAGCACCGCGTCTTACTAACCGTTCAGGTTATACGCCTATGTACTAACTACGCTAATGTGTTAGGGATGAGGAAGGCTGAATTTAGAGGAAGTGTACACGTATTAGCGTGAAGGGAGAGTGGAATACCATTTTAGAAAAAAAAACCTCAGTGCACCTGACCGGGATTCGAACCCCAATCTCCCCGTTATTAGCAGTCTAGTCTAACACGAGAGTGACGCCTTAGACCCCAAAGAGTGTTTCCGCTCTAGTTAAGGATTGTTGTTTCCCCAGGAGGAAACCGAACTAGAACAACGCCCTCTGAACGACATCAGATACAAGTTGGAGACAACATCCGTCTGTATGACGTCACACGGCCCGGTCGAGGAGGAGATATCTTCTCTCGGGACCTTGACGAGAGATACTGACCAGGAGGAGATATCTTCTCTCGGGACCTTGACGAGAGATACTGACCAGGAGGAGATATATTCTCTC
>CABFWB010009363.1:0-13328 GCA_902151455.1 Timema bartmani
TTCGGCCAGATGCATGGGGGGAGGTTTGCAAGTGTCATGTAGCGCTGTTTTTTCTCCGTCTCCTCTTCACGCTAGTATGAGTGCATTTTCCCTCAGAGATCTAACTCGTCCAAACACCTTAAATTCAGTCATTAATAACTTTAGTGCCCGCACCCCTGAACTAAATATCAGGATCATTTAGTCTGGTTTGCCGATAGCAAGGAATTCAGGACTCAAATCCCAACCGAGTATACTTAAGGTGGGATGAAAGGGGACATGAGAAAAGGCCAGTGTTTTAGGAGTTTTTATGGCAAAACTTTTTTCTGGTCAAAATAAATAAAGTATTGCTCCAGTGCTAACATAGAGTTTATTTGTCTTGACAAGTTGATATCAACAGATCCTCAATATCCGACATGAGCATGGCGGCATTATCTAACAAACATTTTAAATTAAGAGAAACAGTTATCATTAAATTCAAGAAAACCCTTAACAGATAGTCATGAAATTTTAAGGTCTCTATGTGAAGAAATTAAATTCTATGTTTGTACTGAAGCAGTATTTGAATTATTTTGGCCAACAAAAGTTTTGCTATAAAATTTTCAAAAACACTGGCCCTTCCATCCCATCTTAAGGTGGGTTTTCCCAAATGATTTACCTGACTCATATCACTTGAATGGAGGTACATTTCCTATTAATAATACCTTTATAATTCCTAGCACATTAACGTAATTATTATATTATACTACTATAAAGGCACATTGCTGATTCACTCACTCACTCACTCAGTGACATTAATATTCTAACCTGTAACCGATGGAAAAATTAAAAAAAGTTAAAAAAATTAATTTTTAATCCTCGAAAAAAATTCAAAATGGTGGAGCAACTTTAAAGTCGGTGCGGACTTTTCTTTGGAGGTCTCGTGTGGCTAAACAGTAAGACCTATCAAAAAACGGATTGCACCAGCAGCAACGATTTGGCGAGATCCACAAGTTTGGTCCTATCATTTTTTGTCGTATCTCAAGATTCAATGTCATCGAACCTCTTAACAACAAATTTGTTTCATCCGTGATGATTTTTCTCAAACACATCACAACGTCTTACTACCCGTCCGGTCTCTCCGCATTTTAATAAAACTACTGAGGTGAGAATTAGGAAGATATTTGAGTGGGGAGGGAGAGTGGAAAAACCTCCTTAGAGATTATTGTCTTAGCCTAACACTTGTTCGATTCTAATTGCTTAAGCAAAACAAGGGGTTTATATTTATGTTAGCTACTTTTAAATAGTTTTTTAATTATTTTAATAAAAATGTATATTTTAAGGGATTCATATTTTGATTCGGGAAAAAAAAACAATTTTTCTATTTCCCTCTAAAGTAACCCCTGTACTTGACATCCTATTTCAGACGACAGCGCTTCCTCTGCCTCCAGTGAGCAGCCGTACAACCAAAGTTCCGACCCCGCCGTATCAGTTGGTGTCATCTGTCAACGCGACTTGTCACGGCCGGAATTACGTGAATAGTCATTAATTAGAGGGAGCCCGGCGGCCACGATCGCTCGCTAGGTACGTTTATGTAAACACACGCACACAGTGGAACGTCGGATGCGTGGCTTTCATTACCGAGACATAAAAGTTGTGGAAATTTTGTTTTAGGGGGGTGAGGAGTGGATGACACTTATATCGATTTATAAAATATAGTTAATGAAAGCAAATTGTGAAATGGAAATTACGTACATTACCACTGTGTACATATTTTATTTTGTATTAAAAAGCTTTAAATTTTATTTAAAAATTAAATATACGTAACTTAATCGTTGATTCACTAACACAAATAATCCAATTAATTCAAGTAATACAAAGGTTTTTTACGTGATTTGCATTTTACTAGCCAACTTGCATTAATAGGAAAAGTGAGTGATTGAGGGCCAGAGGGAGAATGAGAAAACATCTAATTACACCCAACTATAATTACACCCAACTATAATTACACCCAACTATAATTACACCCAACTATAATTACACCCAACTAATAATTACACCCAATTATAATTACACCCAACTATAATTACACCCAACTATAATTACACCCAACTATAATTACACCCAACTATAATTACACCCAACTATAATTACACCCAACTATAATTACACCCAACTATAATTACACCCAACTATAATTACACCCAATTATAATTACTATCACAGCCTGGTCATATCTGAAAAACCATATGAAGCGAAACTGACGCCTTGGTCCGAGTCCCCACCACGTGTATCAAAAATGGTATGGGGGTAATTTTTTTTCCTACTCTGTGGTTTTAAACACAAGAGTTATTTGATAATCTATTAGATGATCAGAGTAGTTTGAGTAAATGCACCCGCATTGGTGTGGAGAGGAGAGAGGGAAACCGCAATGAAAAATCACAAACAGTAAAAGCCCAAACAGAGTGCACTCAGCTGGGATTCGTACCTCAACCTCCCCATCACCGACAATTCATCCAACTGTGAAAGTGACTCCTTGGTGCAGGTACAGTCTGTCTGCTGAACCAGGGAGTGCTCGTTTGGTTCCTTTCGTTGGATGGTTTACTAATGGCCCTAAGTGTGGCAGTTGTGTTGTCCTAGAGTTAACAGTGGCGGCAGTAGTAGCAGAATGTGATCAAAACATACGCTCAACAAACAAGTTTATTTTAACTAAAGTATTAAGTTAAGAATGGGGGATGGATCCTTCGTATCTTCTAATCACTCAAATCCTTAAGAATATTCGAGAAAAAAATTCGAAAAATTGTTAAATTCCAGATAGGATTTTTTTGTTTCAAAATTTTGAGTCTGATTTATTGAAATAAAAATTAAGCTATTATGATGTTTACTAATGTTTTATTTAAATATAGTTAAAGGTGAACCTAACAAACAGATCCTAGACAGTTAATTTATTATCATTTATCACTTAGACCCTAATTGATTTTGAATTACTAAAATAATCTTTATCATTTATAAATTTCTATTTTTCTATTTTCTATATCAGCTAAGGATTTAAAGCAAACAAATCATACCAATGTGTGATTAAGCTTAGATTATTTTTCTAAATGTTAAAATACACTGTTCACTTTTGTTAAGCAAAGTGGTTGATTCAACCAAAGTGAAACAATGGAATGAAAGGCATATGTTTACAACACATTTCAATGAAACTGACCAAATTAGTTTACTTGTAAATAGCGTCGAAGTATATATGTTTATTACTCTAAAGGGGTAGGGATGAGGAAGGAAGCGTTTTAGAGGTAGCCTACCCAATTTGCGTGAAAGGAGCGTGGGAAACCACCTAGGAATAAACATTCGACACTAAGAGTGACCATTTGGCCATTGAATTGATTTATTAGCTAGTTTTCTACTGTAATTAATACAGATACATCGAGGATTTATTTGGATAGGTAATAAGCTTCAACAAAAAAAAAACAAGCTTTGTTTGGAAACAATTCATCAACGGAACTGAAATAAAACCTTTCTATGTTCAAGATGCATAATTAGACGTTCTCAATTTGTATGAATCATCATGAATGCACAACCGCATAGAACAGTACACACACTATCTACTTCAATGTTCAATTTGGTTGAACACTTTGATTGAATGGTAATCTACTATGTTCACTTTGCTTTCAATTTGGTTGAATAAACCGTATTTTTCAACCAGATTGAACCGTATAAGTGCAGCTTAAGATTTGGATTAGGATTCAAGATTCAGAATTTTTAAGTAAAATGGAAAAGTGTGTTCAACCCATCTCTAGTTAGTATATTATTTATTTTTATCAAGAAATGTAAAACAAATATGCAACTAAAATATTATTCCATATTGCTTGAAAAATTCACCATATCAAGTTAAATGATAGTGTAGCTCCAGTATTTAAATTATGTAGGTCTCTAGCTTTTAGATTACGGTTGTAATGGTTATTTTCCTCAATACTTGTTTCTTAGAGTGGGGTAAATAATCCATCTCTTATTATGTATCTTATTAATATCTTATTATATCGTAGTGTATGAGGTGAGATCGTGAATTTAATGATTATTAATAAGTGTATACTTCTTGAGTGGACTTTTGAATGACACAGTTTCACATTGTAGGCTGTGAAGAACTCTGCAATATAACAGCAATACTTCTTCTAGCTGTTAAATGAGCCATATATTTCTCATAATGTGTGAAATGTAAGAATTGAGCTTAAAACTTAAAAATACTTCCAGCAGTTATAAATAATTTGTTTTGTGGCCGCCAAATTTCACAAAATAATTGTTCACTCACCAAATTTGATTTTCTGTAAAAATGCAAAATTAGTGTTGAATCCTACAGTTATTAATTTGATTTTTAAATAAGCCAAAGTGATTAGCAGAGTAGACCATACATATTTCCTGGTTTTCTATTACAATATGAAACAAACGTTATAATATAAGGCTAATAAAATGTTTTAATATAGATGAAAAAATTCAACATTTTTCACAAACAAATTTTGGTCTGATTAAAAAGTTAATAAATCATTGACAAAAACTGACACAAAATATGAGAATATTGTTTGTTCGTTTATTGACGAAATTATAGTTGACGGCAATAGGTCACATGACCGACTCGCCACTAGCAACTAGCGCTCAACTTTCTTCGTGTGAACCCCACAAAATAGCGCTGGTGTTGATAGAAATTATTGAACACAATCGTCTCAAAACATGACGCCTTATTGCTTTACATCCACGGGCAACATTTTAACACAATAACCAACCAAAAAATACTACGCTGCTCGTTTAACTAGCCCTTCTGAGGGTTACCAGCCACCAGTAGGTGTTGCTAGCGGACAGTAGAACTAGACATATGTGATCCAGGCTTAGACGTGAAAACTAGCAGCAACATGTGTTATTGTGTCACAAAACCTACCAATGAAGAAAACAGGTACTCCTCATTTTTAAAAATAAATAGGACGAAACAATCACACAAACTTTCTCATATTGTGTATTATATCTTCAACAATAGGCTTTGAGTAAACCACCCTTAAGTATGTTTTCTTCATAAAACAAACACAAATTCTTGCTAATCACAATAATCACTCCTTATATATAAATTTAAAACAAAATTGTTCAAATATTTTTAACAAAATTAAAATTTTCAAAAATAAATTATTTGTTAAATAGCCTAAAATTATATGTTATTTGTAAAAATAAAAACGTATTCTTATTTATCATGAAAAACTATTTACTGGTTCCCATTTTTAATTCAATCTTGAAGTTCAATTTAAAAAAAAAAATCAAATTTTCTATAATTTTTTATAACTAAACTACCCTTAAATAAATTTATTTTAAATAAAATAAAGATAAATTTTTATTGAGATATAAAATATGTACAACCATTAAAGCTATTAAAAACACAAATTTTACAAAAATCAATCAGTTAATCTACACAACTATTTATAGTACAAACAACTTGACAGATAGCATTTTTGAACCAAATCGTTAGAGCCTTTTTTAAAATATTCAAATTAAAAAACAGTGGTTAGTAAACTACTCATAGTATAGTTTTCTCCTCAAAAACAAGTATAAAGCTTTATTTGTCATGTTAATGTCAAACACTCCCCAGAGATATATTTTAAGCAAAATCGCTATAGCCATTTTCAAAATAATTCGAATTTTCAAAAATCACTCATTAGTAAACGACCCTTTATCAAATTTTTATCCAACACAAAGTAGTATATAAAGTTATTTTTCATGTCAAACACTCCCATGATACAATTTGGAAACAAATCATTAGAGTCATTTGTAAAATATTTAAAGTTTAAAAAAAATCTGTCATCAGTAAGCTACCCTTAAAATAATTTTAGCCTAAAAACCAATTATATAGTATTATTTGTCATGTAAAACAAGTCATATACACATATGCACCATAAACAAAATCACTGAAGCCATTTTCGAAAAATTTGGAATTAAAAAAACTACTTATTAGTACACTACCCTTAAATGAAGGATTAGAGTAAAAAAATCAATTTGTGATATAGCCTTATAAAATTGAAATATCAAGTTTGAACAAATACATCGAACCGTTTTGGATCCGTGGTCAGGGACAGACAGACGGACATACATGTGGACATACAGAATTGTAAAATCCACTTCTTTGAGTTCGTTTTCGCATAAAACATAAACATTATTTCATAATCTCGTGATCGATTGTTGTCACGATCACAATACTTTATGTTATAAAGTAAAAATAATTAGGATAATTTAAAAAAACTTAACTCACAACAGAAGTCCATATTAAAAGTACGATATAATAAAACTCAATGTTCCAAGTTTTGTCACTTTATTTTTTTACTTTATTATATTAAACAACAAAATGTATTTTTAAAATTACACTTCACAGCCATTTCTGTGAAAATGTGTTTGCACTATGTTATGAGCTTCATTCAAATGTATTCATGTATAAAACCCAACTAAAAAGAACGTATAAAGTGATAGTAATGTCATGTTTTGAGCAAGGACAATATATCAAGTCAATGTTCAGTTTTTTTGTTTTTGTTTTTTGTCCCTTGATATATGAAAGAGGTCCCTCCAAAAAATAAATAGGACGAAACAATCGAACAAACTTTCTCATATTGTGTATTATATCTTCAAAGATCATTTTCAAAAATAGGCTTTGAGTAAACCACCCTTAAGTATGTTTTCTTCATAAAAACAAACACAAATTCTTGTTAATCTCAATAATCACTCCTTATATATAAATTTTAAACCAAATTGTTCAAACATTTTTAACAAAATTAAAATTTTCAAAAATAAGAAAAGAATAATATTTTAAATCTCATTCAAAAAAAAAACTTGCAAAAAGGATTAACGTGTTTTCTAGTACTATATAGATTTTGTCATTGCATCCATCTCATTGTTGTAATATAAATATATCGGGCACTATCATAGGTCCTAGGAGATCCTGGCTTAATGTCAAGTTGTCACAGTAATCATTTTGAATTATTTTGTGTGCTAGTGATATTAATATTTGTAACTAGGATTTATTGGTTATTGTTAATTGGGCGAGCTTAGGTTGAATTATTACACATGCTATCAGATATTTTTGGTTTTTTGAGAAGAAATGTTAAACTAATTCAAAGAAAATTACAAATAGGCTTCCAGCATTTTAGTTTATATATTTCTGTACTGGTCCTGTCTTCTAAATGTTTAAAGTAAAACTTAACAGTTTGGTCACTATCACACTTTATTATTTTTTTAATTAAAACTATAAAGTACTGTGGAAATATAAGCGAGGGGAAAGCTTGTCAATTATCTTTTACTCGTGATGAAATAGCTTGTGCCATGTGCCATTTATTTGCCAACTAGCTGTAAGTGCCCAGCGTTGCGAGTCACAATAATATATACTAGTAGCTCTGGTAGTAGAATACCTCATTCCCTCCATGCAACAAATGCAAAGTACCTCATGTTCATAATATAGCTATTACAGTCGTAAGATTTCTCTTTGGATTTCAGGTTTAAATATTGCCTATATTTTTCCTTGGTGCAGAAGACAAATTAATACTACATTCAATAGTTTACCAAGCAAAGCGAAGCTTTGTTTAAACTTGACCGTTTGGCCTTTTGTCCTTCCGTCCGGATCTTCGTTCCACGAAAACTGCCAAATGCGGGACCAATTTTAATGAAATTAAGCAGGGACATTCTTTGAATCTAGAACGAACAACGTATGCACCCTTCGTTTGCCCTGTAAGGTAGCAAGCTTACCTTGTATTTTTCCACTATGGTGCAGCTTATAAGATTTGGTCATAGTGTAAACCATCAAGGTAAAACTGCTACTTTTCAGGGTAGACGGAGTGAACATAGTTTTACAACCTGGTTATCCATTTAAATATGGCAGCCTCTCAATAGGTTTTCATTTAATAGCATATTTCAAGTGATTTGAATTTATAGTACCAAACAGTCAACCGAGTACTTAGATCGTATCATGTTCATAATATAGCTATTACAGTCGTAAGATTTCTCTTTGGATTTCAGGTTTAAATATTGCCTATATTTTTCCTTGGTGCAGAAGACAAATTAATACTACATTCAATAGTTTACCAAGCAAAGCGAAGCTTTGTTTAAACTTGACCGTTTGGCCTTTTGTCCTTCCGTCCGGATCTTCGTTCCACGAAAACTGCCAAATGCGGGACCAATTTTAATGAAATTAAGCAGGGACATTCTTTGAATCTAGAACGAACAACGTATGCACCCTTCGTTTGCCCTGTAAGGTAGCAAGCTTACCTTGTATTTTTCCACTATGGTGCAGCTTATAAGATTTGGTCATAGTGTAAACCATCAAGGTAAAACTGCTACTTTTCAGGGTAGACGGAGTGAACATAGTTTTACAACCTGGTTATCCATTTAAATATGGCAGCCTCTCAATAGGTTTTCATTTAATAGCATATTTCAAGTGATTTGAATTTATAGTACCAAACAGTCAACCGAGTACTTAGATCGTATTTTTTTTTAATTCTAACATATATTTTGAGACTGATGTCTGAAGCCACGTGAACCACGGCTATTCTCTATGGATATAAGGTATTATTGGGTCTAGTATTAATTTGTTTTCCGTCCAAATTGATCACCAAGGTAAAAATATTAGCTCCAAATCCAAGGAGAAGCCATAAATCCAGAGAGAAACGTTAAGACGTTTTTACCAATAAAAACATGGAGGGAATGAGGTATACTGTTCACAGAACTATTAGTACATTATATTTATAGAAGTTTTTACCACTGTACATGCGGTTTAGGACGTAAGGATTGCAATGTATGTCAAAATTAAAAAAAAAACCTTTGGTACTCGATCAATTGCTTACAATCATAAACTTATATCAGTTGAGATGAGCTATTAAACACAAAACCTTTTGAGCAAGTTTCATATTCAAACGGATAGTCAGACTGAAAGAATATTTACTACGGCGGCTACGTAAATTGTTCATCCTTGTTTCGAAAAATAGCCCTGTCAAACTTCGTTAAAATTGGACCCCACATTTGGCAGTTAGTTATATCAGAACAAGCAGAGAGACAGATATTTGAGCGGCCGCCATCTTTAAATGGCTAACCTAATCGAAAAACAATGTACAAACCTTGTTTAGCCAAGGCTCAAATAATCTTTTAGTCAAATTTCATTGAAATTATTTCAAGCATTTAACACTTATTGTGGAACAAAGATTCAGACAAACTAATAAAATGCCAAATTGTCAAGTAAAAACAAAACCACACCACACTCGGTCAACTAATCTGCATATACTGATAGCGAGCAATGTTATAAACCTTATTAGCATAGCAAACTGGTGTACATGGCATGTAATAACAACTAAAAGTTAAAAAATACAAAACGGAATTGGGCATTTTTACTTTTTCCTTAGCTCTTTTGTAAAATGTAAGCTTTACAAGTTGATTTGTTTCAAAGTTATCTGAACCAGTAGTTACGCAGTCTAAAGCGATAGGATTGTAATATGTTTGAAAGTAAAAGTAAATGCTTGAGGTGCTCATCTGCAAGGACATTAAAGTTTTTAAAACAAGCTTCAGATTATATTCCTTGGATTTGGAGCTATTTGGAGCTGTCTAAGACGTCATTCTCTCAAGATGTGTAGAAGCACAAACTAAGGTTAGTCTTGGTACCCGATTTTCCTGTTCCAATTTACGCTTTATATGTTTTTTTAGATAGCTGACTCGGTAGTTGCGATGTTAAACGCATATAGCTCTCAATTGATGTACATTTCAATAAAAGAAGCTAAATGTGCACATTCTAAGGTTTCGCTAAGCAGAAGTTCAGATTTGTATGTTTCTTGGTTTTGAACTTACATCGGCTATCACGTTGTCTGAGGCATTTGGTTTGCAACATATGTAAAGGTACCGTAACAAAACAACTCCAGAGATGAACACGCCCTAAGATTACCCATATCTATATCAAGTTTCAGACTTGGTACTGGAGCTCAAGCAGTCTCCAGTGAAAGGATAACAATATATAAATTTGAAAAATTACTACCTGTGGGCACTTTATCAACTTTCCTCAGGGGTCTTCCATTAATCACGTAACGATATTTTGATAGAGGAAGGGAGGAGTTCTAATTTATTACTATTTAATGTTAAATGGGGGGAGGATGGGCATATCTCAGTGCTACGTAACACAGACATACTTACATATTAATGTTGAAACCAATAATATTATTGTTTGTGTTTTGAAATCATTTATATTCAAGATTTAAAATGTTATTAGAGCTGAATCCATCTTTTAGTGTCACAAAACTTTCCCTATGGAATTCCCATTCACTCGTGATGTGAAAAGTTACATAACACAGGTTTAATGTCTACTTAGTGTTACATGGGGGAGGGGGGGAGGTAATAAAAAGCGTTACGTGGTTTATGGATGAACTGTTCATATACAAAGTTTACCCCTTTTATTTGTTTTTGGAGATATCCACACGGCTGGTGACATCTCGTAATTGATTTTAAGGTAAAATATAATATGCCTTAAATGCACACTCTAAGGTTTCTTTAAAGCTTATGACAAATTTAAGATTTCTATGGTTCTTGGTTTTTAAAAAGCCCTTTGCTTGAGGTGCACGTCATCAGGGTTCAGTAAATAGGTATTCAGAATTTAATATTTCTATTTTTCTTGATTTTTGAGTTACCAATACCGATGATCAAGCATTTTAGGGCGTAAAGCCCTGAATGCATGTAAAAGTAAATAAGATATGCCCGGTGTGCATGACTTGAATTTATCCTATGTAAGTAGACCTAAGCCAAGTTTTATTTTATAATGTTTATAGAGTTTCTCAAATAGTAGGTGGTCACGCGGTATATTTCATCAGGCTCTAAATTAATGTAAAAGTAAATACATATGTTTGAGTTGTTGATTAAAAAAAGTCCCATTGTTCACATAATGAGGAGTCACTTTGGGCACGGGAAAAGTTTCAGCTCTCAAGGTTTTTTGGTTTGGAGCTATCTAAACTGGTGGTCATGTGATTTAAGACGCTAAGTTAACAATTTATAAAAGCCAATCAAAATACGCCCCAGGTGTACTGCCTAAGTTTTCCTTAAGCAGGAAACCTAATGTCAAGTTTTGGCCAACTATGTTTCTCGGTCTAAGACTTTATGCTATCAAATTTAAAAAAACTAATAAAATAACTAAAGGTTCACATTCTCAAGTTTCCTTAAATAAGTAAGCAAAGTTTCATTTCTCCAAGTTTCTTAGTTTTTGAGTTACTCGTACTGGCGGCCATGTGGTCTAACTCTGAATCACCCGCCTTGAAGAAGTCAGCTTGGTATAGAATCATAAATTTAAGATAAAATAAAGGTTTTTCATAATAATTTTAGCTCGAAACAACAAAACAAACAACTCTAATTTCTCTTTAGATTCATGATTGAGATGTTTTCTGTAATTTTCTCTTTGGATTTGACGTTGACATTTTTCTTTGTGTGCAAGATAGATAGAAAACAAATTAATACGATATTAAAAATTACATATACACTAACCATTGTTCATATGGTTTAAGACTTCCGTGTCACAATGGATGACAAATAAAAAATAAAAAGACATCCAAGATTCACACATTATGGCTCTCCAAGATAAATGCCACGTTTCAGCTTTATAGGTTCATTGTTTTTATAGTTCTAGCGCCTACAGATAAGCAGGCAAATAAATAGTTTATATTATTTATTTGTTGAAATTCTAAAATATAATAATACTGGGTGACTATTACCTCAGTGTGTATAAAATATAACTTGATTTTTTTTATCCATTTTTATATTTGTTTCAATGTCTTAAAAATAATTAATATTAGAAATAATAAAATTAATTTTTTAAATGGCGTTTAATTTTTAATAAAGGAGGCTACTGCCTTTGTACAGACAAAATTGAATTGCGATATTAGTTATACATTTGCTTAAAATTAAACAAAAATATATTCGCGAGTCATTAAAGAATAACCAAACAAATTCATAGCTTAGTTATAATCTTTATTTTGACTGGACATAGTAAAGTCATATCGTCTGTCATTTAGTTTTAGATTATTTCCTGTGCTAACTGAAATTAATTATTAATTGACAATATTTTATATAATTTGAATTACTTAATAAATGTGTAGAGTTTAGAAACTCAGTAAACAAATCCTTAGCTCACAGGCAAAAATTAAATTTAATGCTTAGTGATTATTTTATCTGTTAATTTGTTCTCTTAGTACTTTTTCTCGGTGACTTGAGTTATTTCTAAACGAAAATATGAGGAAGGATACATATAAAAGGAACTATAACACATTTTCCCTGGAGGAACAAAATACAGGCTGTCATATTAAACTGGATATAGCTGGTTCAGACGCCATGACAGATCACCCAGGTCTTACTGATGGCACGCCTCTAGAAGGATTGAAGCAGAGTGAACTCTGCCCCAGGTTGCGTGACGTCAGTGGGCACAGGGTGGGTATCCTCGGTGGGATGGTAAGACGGCCCGACCTCTGCGCCAGAGTGAACTAGTATTTCCCTGTGAAATAGAGGGGCATTCCCAACCACTGGGACACGGTCACCCCCTCGTGGGCTTGTCAGGAGACTGACAGGGATGGGGAGGGGAGGGAGGGAAGCGTCAGGGAGGAGGTGAACATAGAAAGATAAGATGGTGCAAGAGAAGAAAGGGAAACCAGAGTTTATATTGTGAAAAGAGAAAAAGGCTCTGAAATGACAACAAGAGGGAACTACAAATATTTTAAGAAGAGTCTGACTATCGAGTTTAGCTGGACAATAAGAATATAACGTTGTAAAAGAGTAAGATATTTGAATTTAGCTGGACAGTAAGGCCTATTCTACACCAGTGGTTAAAACTTGGGCAGTTGCAACGCTAGTAACCGCGCCTTTGAATGAAACTATTTTTATCAAGCTAGAAAATAAGTTTTCGTCTAGACCAGCGTTTTGACCGCTACCTCTGGAGGCGTTAAAACCGCCTAGCGGTAGAAACACGAATCAAACTACAGGCGTATAGTGGAGTATTCTCCAGGTATGCTAGTCCTGCGCCGCATACCCATAATTATATGAACTAGTTTTTTGCTTAATATAATGCTGTCTGTGCGAACTGTGTAAATACTAATGTTTAAATTGTTAATAAATATAAATGTAATTAATTAATAATGTTAAAACTAATATTGGTTCATATTAAAAAAATAATGTGTTTTAAGTAATTCTTCTTCCAATAGGCTCTACTTAATACAATAGGAAACCCAGGGCCTGCTGCTTGAAACCCGCAAAGCAAGCTAGAGAGGATCTAATGACCTTGCCCAATGTCTAGGGGGTTGCAACACATTCCTTTCCATTCGCCCACCAATGAGTTCGGGTTTTTACAC
>CABFWB010009364.1:0-13325 GCA_902151455.1 Timema bartmani
ATGTGACCAAGATATTGTACAATTTCTTGCACAACTTTTTGTACAAGAAGTTGTGTTGTGTGTACCGGGCTTTAGAGTTTAGTGGAGTTTATTGTAGCAGGTGCTTTTGTTTTGATGTGTGTATCAATGAAAGCTAACAAACGTAAGGTTATAAGTATATGTCTATAATAAGTGATGACACAATAATGTGAATCACAGAACAGAAGGACGCCCAAAGGCACAACAATCACTAAAAACACCTCCAAATAGCTTCTTGAAACATAACAAGAATTTTTTTTAAAAATCCGGGACCTCCCCTTTTAAGCTTGGGGGCACCCCTTCCAAGCTTGCCTAAAAATTTTGGTCACGAGACACTACTGGTCTCCACTATGGTTTAGCTTATAAGTTAAGGCCATATTAGGTCAATTGAGTACACAAAGGGTACTTTGATGGGTTACATTATTATGGAGCTTATATGATAGGACCATAGTATGATTGGTAAAGGTAAGATTGCCATCTTTCAGGGTAAACAGTGTGTACATACCAGTATATACTTTACAAATAGAGGCACTAAAAATAAGGTCTGAATTAATCTATATTTTCACAAAACAATATTATGCAGTGATAATCATTTTAGTTTCAGAACAACTTATTATAGTCATTGGCTAGAGCTTTATTTTACAATAATTGTATACATCATCTATTTTTGGCAGTGGTGCCCAAGTATAAAACAAAAAAGTTGTTTTGGGAGCTCTCCCTATTTGTCCAGACCCCCACCCAAAGGAATCATGGAAGGCAAGGGGAATTAATAGCGTTCCCTTGGCAATTATTTAAAGATTCAACATATCGAGAAACTATTAAAGAGGGTTTCCTTAATTTTCTTACCCTTTTCTGTTATTTTTGCCTTTTTTAAATGTTTTTCTTTGTCCATTCACCCCACTTTAAGTGTCGTGAGTTGCAACACATTGACTCTGGAATAAGCATCACTGACTTGATATTCATTCATTACATTTTAATTGATTTAACTTTGACTAGAGAAACACTTTAAACTTGAGCTTAAATTGATATAGTTGTCAAAGTGACCAAACACATTTGTGAGACAGCTGTATAACAAACTGTTTTTATGAACTTTGACTGCAAAGGAAAAGTTAAAATTATTGGAAACAGATTTTGTAAAAATAAGTAAAACAATCCCATAGAAAGTCAAAAGTATTTAGGTGCAGCCCATCTTGTATTTTAGACTCTCCTCAAATTATAACACTCTGAATAAATCATATTAACTGCAAACTAAGCACTTGGCCAAAAGAGATTGTTGTCAAGGATCCCTCTCCCCCTTTCATCTCGAAATGTCATCTAACGATTGATTATCCAACATTCAAAGGACCTTGTAGATAATGTGCTGCCTGAACGATTTCTCTCCACCTCTTTTGGTCCTGAGCCTGCTCTCTAGTTTTTGTAAACACCCACCACTGTGAGGTACCCCTCCACACATTCTCTCAATTTGAGCCGAGGTCTCCCCAAGGAGCGGGTCTTTGGTGGAACAGCCTCCATAACTGCTTTTGCCATCTTTGCAGACATTCTCACTGTGTGCCCAACCCTTTGTAACCTTCTGCTTTTTATAATCTAGGTTTTACCCCCTCCTGTAGAAGAAGGAGACAATATAAAGTATAAGGCAAAATAATTAACATGGGCAATACAACAAGCTATGAGGATAGCCATCGCAAAGACAATGACAAAATACCGGGTGGGAAATCGCCCATGGAATGAACGACTGCAAAAATAAAGTGGGTAAGAAAAAGGTACCACAGATGTCAGGATCGAGCCGGTAGAAACAGACTCCTAAACATGTACAGGATGAGAAAAGAGGAATACGAGACCGTAATAAGAGAAGTGATAAGAGAAAGTTGGGAAAGGTTTGTCAAAGAAGAACTGGAAACCAACCCGTGGGGAGTGCCATTTAAAATAGCAACGGGGAAGATCAAACCACCAACTTCGATATCTACTCTAAAAAAGATGGATGGGGGATGACAATTGAATGGGTGGAGACAGCTGAATTACTACTGGTAGCTTTATTACCAGATGATACAGAGGAAGGGGAAAGTAAAGTTCAAAAGAGATGGTGGAGGGAGATGCTAAATGGAGATAATGATAACGGAAATTATGCATATGAGCCGGTGACTGAAGACGAAGTAACCGGACAAATAACACTATTAAAAAAGAAAAAAGCACCTGGACCAGATGGCATAAGGACGGAGGTGCTTCAAGAACTAAAGAGTGTCATATCTCCTTTTTTAGCTCAGTACATCAACGAGTGCCTCGCTCAGGGTCGTATTCGAAACATCTGGAAACTGAGTGAGATAGTCGTGCTGAGTAAGGGAGATGACAAAGACCCCAGCTTCCGAAGTCGTACCATCTGATATGCTTTTTAAATACCATGGGAAAGATTCAAGATAATATATTATGTGAAAGATTACGTTGGCAGAGGGAAAGGATAGGCATGAATAAAAGACAGTACGGATTTCGGAGAGGTAAATCGACGGGGGATGCGATAGCCATGGCGATGAGATTAATAAATCGTGCCGGTAAACGATATGTGGTGGGCTTATTTGTGGACATATCGGGGGTATTCGATAATCTGTGGTGGCCGGTGCTATTCAAGCAATTCAGAGACATAAATTTTCCGCGTCACCTTTATAAAAGCTTTAAGGACTATTGCAGGAACAGGTATGCTACCCTGAGATGTCCGGGAAGAAGCCTACAAAAGAAACTAATAAATGGATGTCCCCAGGGTTCTGTTAGTGGGCCGGTGTTCTGGGATGTGGGTCTTGAACCAGGTCTGGAATTGATAGAGGCACTCCCTGAAGTGATTGGATTGGTTGCCTTCGCTGACGACTTACTGATAATTGTAGAGGGGAACTCGAGGAGAGAACTGGAGAAAAATAGCAACCAGGTGTTAATGGAATTGGATACCTGGTGTAAATCAGTAAAACTAACAATGGCGCCAGCGAAGACAGCCTATATGCTGTTCAGGGGGTCCTTAGCTAGAGATCCCATCCTCAAGATAGATGGGAGAGCGATAAGAAGAAGCAGGATGACAAGGTACAAGGCTGACACTAGATGAGACAATTGTTTGTACAACTCATATAGAGCAAACGTGTGAGAAAGCGCGCAAAGTAGTGGATAAAATCATCAGTATTGGACAAAGAAGGCTTAGGCTACCAATGAAGGTCATTGCAACATACCACCAAGCAATATTGCTGTCCGTTGTTAGATATGGAGCTAGCATATGGGCAGCAGGTTGAGGCATGTGCTACTCTCCAGGATGCTGCGGGGGCTACAGAGGAGTGTTTTTCTGAGGTTATCCGGAGCGTACAGCGTACGGTGGCTACAGGCGCTTGTGTGTGGCTCTGGGTATCTGTCCCCTGGACCTTTAAATTCATAGGAGGGGTGCGCTGTACTGGCTAAGGAAAGTAAACATACAGGGAGTAGAGATGACTCATGGGACCAGGGGTACTGAGTGAGGTGGATGTAAAGCAAACTATGGAGGATGAGTGGCAAAGTCAATGGCGCAATAGTGCAACTGGAAGAATAACTTTTCAACTCTTTCCAAGTGTGAGTGAAAGAGTCCTCATGAAACACCTGTAGCCCTTGGAGGGACTGGTACCATACATCACAAGGAAAGGACCGTACAGGGAAACACGAGAGAGGACTAACAGATACAGCAATGTGTGATTGTGGAGAGGTGGCAACATCAGATCATGTGGTCCTTGAATGTTTGGAAACACAGATCAGAATGTTACCAGAAAGGCAGATTCAAGGACTCATGGTGGGAAATATCCTGAGGGATTCGGAAAAGTGGAAGTACCTTGATACAATAGTGACATTAACAACGACTATGAAAAGAAAAAAAAAACTATAGCTAGGTTGATAGAGGAAGGTGATTACAGGCGAAGACAAAACATGATGAGGGAGACAGAGCATGAGACAGAAATAGAAACAAATAGCGACTCAGAAGACGAACAAATTGATGAAGATGAAACATTACCAAACTGGACAGGGTAGATGGAAGTTTAGACAAATAAAGGGGACTAAAACTGGACTGTAACAAGGCAAAGGATTTGGGCTATCCTGAAACCTGCTGTGGCAGCTGGACCTGGATGTCCGGGATTGTGGAACAATCCTGGGTGAACCGGACAGCGGAACCCTGGTAGGGGCAACTAGCAAATATAAGAATGCATCAAGGAGCAGTTAAGGATACCTGCCGTCGAGGGCTTGCGTAGCTTGGTAACAAGTGTCCACAAGAGGTGATGGGTTGGGCCTTCCTTGGTCAACTGGCGGAGGGGGGTGCCTGCAGATGCAGAGATCCAGTACTACCAGACAAATGACAGAACTATCACGTCTAGGATAAAGTGAACAACAACAGATGTAAATGTAGTTGACTAAATAGGTGTTAAAACTAGTAAAATAGTTTGCTTAGGATAAACATTGGACAGGGAGGAACGTAGGGAATATGGGAATGTTATTTTTAAGTGTAAGTTAGAGTGAAGTAAACTAGGTTTAGGAATAGGTTTAGGATCTTAACCGGATAGTTATTATATAAATAAAAAGCATTAATCAAGAATAAAGAATATTGTATACTGTATAAAATTGTATATTGAAACTCAGCTCGGACTAAATTGTCGGAAGCCGAGTTTAATCAAGCCGCAATTAAAAAAAAATCCATTCCCTTATATTTCAGTTCAGAGGTCAGAAAAGTCGAACATCAATTAAAGTGCTTTACACCTTGTTTCGTGATTAGGGGACATCGCCTGACCATCACGTTCACCAGACTTTTTCTTATTAGGCATGTTGAAGAGTCGTGTTTATGCGACTCACCCAAGAACAATTCAAGAACTAAAACAATTCAACAAGAGACATTGCAATAAGTTGTGTCAAGATTCAAGACGTGCTTAAAGAATGTATGGCATTATAATGGTGGCCATCTTAAGGACATTGATTAAAAAAATTATTATAATGAATAATTCAAAATTATGTAGAAAATTGCCAATCTTTTGTTGTTATTTTAAATTTAATTTGAAGCATTTAGTGGTGAAAATAGTACAGATATAGTGTTATTAAATGTGTCAACACTTTCTGCCTCACCTATAGAAATAAATCATTATTTACATTTCATTTGACACGACTGGCCACCAAATATACTTATTCCTATGGCTAATCTATTCAATAATCCTTAATAAATCCATGACAGTAGTTTTTTTCAGTCTGAAACATTAAAAAAAATCTAGCTCGTCAAATTCTTTGAAATAATTAGTTTGTGGTCAATGTTGGTGGTCTTATGCTTGTGAAAATACTTTTAACACATCGTCTGAATCTGAATCTCAATTACATTAAACGTTAGCTGTTATCTAAAAAACAAACTGAATGTATTGTCAGCTTCGACAAAGTAGTGGCCATGTTGTTATCTACTTTAATAGGGGGAATTATATCAAAAGTAATATCCAAATCGTACAGTTGGCAACACTGGCATGACCAAATCAGGTGTTTGTTAGAGATGGCCAGACTTGGCGCCTGCTTTCATTAGTTGATGTTTACTTCTTATGGTTAGCAGAGATTATTGATGGTTAGGATTGCACTAATAGAAGGTGGTCATGCAGTTGGATGCGCTGGCCACCTGACATGAATTTGATAATGATGTCATATAACACCTCTAATGACAACCTGACATTTCGTCTGATCTTACGAAATCTGCCAGACCACCTGACCAAATCATGTCGTTTGTAGCCGTCTTATCAATTAAAAAACAACAACACACAATTACTAGAATTTTAACTATTGAACTTCTAAACACATTCTTAATACTTGTGTTTTTTAATAATGGTTCTTTAAAAACTGATGGTGTGCCTGAAGTTTAAGCTCAGATTATGTGATAACTTAACAATAAAACAGATAATAAACTTCTTAAGCTGTAGTTATAATTTAACCTCAACAAAATCTGACATTGAAACAGTGGGCCTAATACTTCATCTAATTAACATTAAAATGCCAATTCATAATTTTGATTTTCCGCCTTGAAATTGAATCCTATATACCTGCTTAAAAAATACAGTAGATACTCGATCACCTGGGTTAATGAAGGAAGAATTTTGATGGATAATTATTCATTTTAATAGTAAGCTTACATCACAACTTGACACTTCTTAAACAAACATATTTATTCTGAAAAATAATCTCTTATGTTTGCCAGATTACAAAATCAACAGAAACCATTCGTATTATTATTAAATTTGCTAAAAAGCTTAGTTCATACAAATCTGAAAAATAAAAATCTAGGATGAAAGCACAGATAAACTATGGTAACCAAGGCCGTAGTCAGGGGGGGGGGGNCAATATCAAAATTAAGGTACAAGTACAAATTAGGGGGCTGTGTTACCATAAAAAGCACTTCAGAGAGCTTCCATAGGTGTTTATTATTTAGAATTTTTTCTAGCCTTCGGCAGTTATGGTGTTATATTGTCATAAAAAAAATTTCAGATAGCTTCTAGAGGTGTTTAATATTTAGAATTATTCCTATTTTTCGGCGGTTAGGGGGCTATGTTGCCATAAAGAAACACTTAGAGAACTTCTAGAGCTGTTTAATATCTGGAATTTGTCCTAGCCTTCGGTGGTTTATGGGTTATGTTACCATAAAAAACACTTTAGAGAGCTTTTAGAGTCGTTTAATAATTAGAATTTGTCCTAGCCTCCGATAGTTAGGGGGTAGTGTTACCATAAAAAACACCCCAGATAGCTTCTAGAACAGTTTTTAATTTAGAATTTTTTCTAGCTTCCGTCAATTGGGGGATGGGCCCACCAAACCCCCCCTGAAATTATTGGCTGGCTACGGCCTTGATGGTAACCCATGCAATGCATGAGTAATCAAGAATTTACTGAATACTAATTCCAAAAATAAATTATTACTTTAAGTTAATCAATGTTTTGTACAGAGGCCTACTCAACTGGATTTTACGTAGTAAAATTTAAAATAGATAATACTTAAATGATTATGTAAGAGTCAAAATATCTTCTGATTTATATGTTCAAATTTCCCTCCCTTTCTTTCACCGCTGTCAAGTAGCGCGCTGTGGATCGATTAGTGTCTCCTACCGCTGCATAGCGGCACCAGGCGGAACTACTTGCCTTGCTTGCAAAACAGCTGATGAGCGAGGGCCCCCCCCTTTCGCTCAAGTTTGTTGGCACTCTTTACTCGTAAGCAGGCCTGGCAACCGACTCTACTGCCAGAAACTCGATCTCCGACCGCGGCCACGCAGCTAAGATGCTATTTTCACCCGGCGTACCGGTGGCTTATTTATAGATAAATGGCTGATCTCATTCTGAAACCAATTTGGAACTGGCTTTCGGGGGGATGGAGCAATATGGCCGACTTGGCTGATAGAATAGACGATCTGATCTGTAGCTTCGAAGGTGGTGGCGAAACGACCATGGATACAGTGGCGATGTTGATCTTCGGGTGGATGATATTCGGTCTGTGTGTGTTGGGTATCGGCAGGTACATATATTCTCGGTTTATTACCGCCGCCGAAGTTAAGGAGAAGAGTTCTGTCGTAGAACCTGCGGTGAAACCGGTCGCCGCGACCGCTGTCAGCGTAGACGCCCCCGCCGCACCGGCGGTGTCAAAGGAGGCCCCTAGGTCCGGCGCCGCCCCTCGCTCCTCCGGGGGTGTCGTCCCCCCCACACCCCCTATCCGTCGGAGGATAACCGCCAAGAAGACAACCGCCCCATCCCCCTCGAGGTCTATCGTCTACCCTCCACCCCTGGCCACCGGCCCCGAGAGTGAGAGTGTTCATTGGGTGAACGAAGTGTTTTACTGGCTCTATTCCGACTTGGTGGTTGTGAACGAAATATTGAACGTTTGGCTCCAGTCACTAAATGAATTCACGCAGAAATCTGTCGCAGAGGTGAGTACCGTTGGCCTAGTACTTACGCCTTTGCTTACAGAAGTCTCCTTTCGTGTGTTGTCGAATTAAATAATTTAGTAAAAGGAAAACAATTGGTCATAATATTGACATATCGCACGTGATTCGCAAGAATGTTTACTTGTCTTGTTATGCACGTTAGTTGCCACATTACCTATATTAATTCATACTAAACGTGAATTAATTATAGATCGCCTCTACTTTGAACTTAGGACCATCGGGTCAGCTTGTAAAAATGTTCCCTTTCTGTCATTACTAGGTTAGATTTTTTACTCAAAGCACTAATTAGTTGTGTTAACAGTACGGTAATATTAATAAATGCGTCACTATAATTGAGATATTGTGCTCTTTTATCCTTTTACATGTGATCTTAATTTAACCTCAGCCACACTAATTATGAATGAACCCGGTATAAACGTTTTTGTATTTTTGGATACCTGTTAGTATTGCAAGTAGTGGCAGGTGTCTTGACAAACTCTGTCCTTGACAAGTTTTCACACACATTATGTACAGTTGGAATATGGATAAAACAAGTTTGACGTGCTGTTGGGAAATTAAAACACTTTGCCTCCTTTATCTCATGAATCATTGTGGTGACCACAACTGTAATAAATCCATTAATAAAATGTTACCCTTCACCCCTTGTTCGTTTGAACTTTGAAGTTGATGTTTTTGAGTCTGTCTATATTCTCAAATTCCTACAGGGCTTCTTTTTCTTATCTTAGTACACGAAAGTGTGTAGGTTTGAAAGTTCCTTTGCCTTGTCTTTAGAGGTATAACCAACTGTAAGCTAAAACTAACACTTCTGGGGCATTTTATCATCTAGTATTTTCATTGCTTTATAAACAATGTAACATGTAAGTTTTTAAGGCTTTAGTAGCGAAGTTAAACTTAAATAAACATTAAGTTTTTTTATGACAGTACAAAATATGGGAGAAAGTCAACAACGCCATAGAGCAAAGTAATTTTCTGAACGTAAATTAACAATTTCAAACAAAATATAGTGGTAGGTAAATAAAAACGTTAAAGGCGTTTTCTTTCTAGCTTTCTATTATCCCTTTGACATATTTTCAAATTCGCTATTAAGTGGTTGTTTTAGCACCGCATCTTACTACCCTTTCGGGTTACACGCTTAAGTACCTATTATTTCTTTAATGGGTAAGGAATAGGGAAGGTTGAATTTATAGGAAGTAAACTCTCATTTAAGTGGAGGGAGAGTGGAAAACAATTTAGGAAAAACCACCCCCAGTTCACCCGACCGAGATTGGAACCTCGATCACCCCGTCCTCGACATTCTAGGTTATTAAGTGTTGTTTGTCAATTAAATTGAAGTAGATATTCAGATTCAAAATAATTCTGGTTTGTAAATAATTTGGGGCCACAGGTATTTATTTAGGAGCAAAATTAATCATTGATAGTGGCACACAACTTGATTTTCTAACGAATTGACATTTAGAGCACCTTTAAACAAATTTAAACACATTTTTTGTTGTCAACAAAGATTACATGTTACTATATTATTATAAGTGTTATTTTATCGATATTGGTTATTTATATCAAAAGTGACAGCTGCAGGTCCCATGACTTAATATTTGATTACGTGAAAGATTTAGTCCTTTCAGATGTGTACATTCGTAGTAAAATCGGGGTATAGATTATTTAATTAAATTAGGCTACCTCGGTAAAATTTAATGATTCATTTTGATAAACTCAAAAAATGAGCGGCATCTCTCCCCTTACGGTCCCACCCCTTATATCCATGGTGCTCCACGTCTTACTACTTGGTGAAGTCAATGGGGATGGGGATGAAGAAAGTATAGTTCTAGATGAAGTGTACCCAAATTTGCTTGGAGGGAGAGTGGTAAACAATTTAGGGGTCGGGGTTCATTCATTATATCTAGCCGGGATTTAGACCCCCTAGCCTCTAGTTACATGTAAATCGAAGACTTAACAAGTTCCGGCTTCTAAATCAAGGTTGAGTAGAACAAGATTTCGTTCCATAAACTAGGCCTACATATTAAATGTCATTTCCGTGAGGTGAAAATATGTACTTTAACTGAACGAGTATTTTGTTGACACTCGACTTTCAAAGAATTCAATGTGATGATTTTACCCCTTGTTGCAATACAGCTGACATAAATTCAGGTGATTGTATCATCCTAAAGTGTCTAAAGGTGGATAAATTGACAGGGGGAGGGAAGGGGGAGCTCTTAATAATAATAATAATAATAATAATAATAATAATAATAATAATACAGTGTTTTATAGAGAATAACAAGAGAATTGAAAAGGTAATCTTTGTCCCCCCCACCCCCAATAATCAGAAGGTGGTGACGCCAGTGGGCCCCCCCCATCACCTCAGAGATTGTATCGTATCGATTCTACCCGTCAAAGTACCTATTCCCCCAATAAACAACCTCACATCTATTGAATTTACCATATCATTTGAAGTTTGCTACCCCTCACGTATTTTGGGGGATTGGCACATTGTGTATGCCTCCACCTTACTAAAAAGGGATTGTTGAGAGAAAAAAAAATCTTTATTTTCACGACATTCCTAATTGGATATTGGTGACCTGGTGGTCTAGGGGTAAGGTGTCGGACTTCTGTGCTGGGGGTCCAGGCTTCATTCCTCTGGTCCCAGCACAGATTTATCTGATTGACAAAACTTTCCTTCACCTCTGACAAGACGTGTATTAGTCACAACTTGTGAATGTGTGGAACGCCAGGCCTCCACCGTGGTTCGGATCCCACGTTTAACTGTAGGTCATCCATTTCATCTCACAATCACTCTTCCATTACACATTGGCGTAAGTGCGTACAACCCAAACGGGTAGTAAGACGCGGTGCTAATAATAATAATAATTAGATATTTATTTACATTCTTCCGTTTAAAAGCAAAAATGCTTTACTCTTCGTTTTTGCGCCCAAGTTGTCTTTTGTTGAAACCTGCGCTGAGGCACTGGTGTCTTTTAGGTTGGGGGGGTAGAGGGGAAGAGCAGGGGAACCCATCAAACCCTAATGGGACTTTCTTTGTAACTTTAGGGTCTTTTCACACCGAGACACATATGACGGTCATCATTTACCGTGTGACCTTCACCGGTGTTTGTATTGAGGACTGATGGGACAACAAACTGTATAGCCTTTTATTTAGTATTTAAAATGGGCTCGTGCGATGAGGAACTGGTTANGGAAGAGCAGGGGAACCCATCAAACCCTAATGGGACTTTCTTTGTAACTTTAGGGTCTTTTCACACCGAGACACATATGACGGTCATCATTTACCGTGTGACCTTCACCGGTGTTTGTATTGAGGACTGATGGGACAACAAACTGTATAGCCTTTTATTTAGTATTTAAAATGGGCTCGTGCGATGAGGAACTGGTTACTAGTGCTTCTAAACAGGAGGGAGAGCCGCTTACACTTGTACACTGATTTTGGTTGGAAGAATGGCTTAGAAAATTCAAATATATTTCTTTGCGGCCAACATTGATAACATTTTTACCACTTTATTTGTGCTCTAGAGCAAGGATCGGCAAACATTTTTTTGCAAAGAGCTAAATAGTACACATTTTAGGCTCTGCGGGCCAAGAGGCAAACTCGATGATATTTATGTAGGTATTAGTAGGTAGGTAGTAGGTACTTAAATAACAGGAAAAAAAAAGTTTTCACAAATTTACTGAACAAAATGTAAAGGAATAATAATAATATTATTAATAATTAATAATACTAATAATAATAATTAGACTACAATTGTTAGAAATACGACTCTACTAATGAGAAGAATGGAATTGAGTTTTTTGAGATATCATTTCACAAAATTGACTGCAAATGTTCATCTCTTAATGCTGACCTCTATTAAGATTTTAAGTATTTCATCTTTGAAAATGTTTTTTTTCACACAGATAGGTGCTGCCAAATACAGATATAGAACCCCAAACATATTATATTAATTTACCATATTCATCGCTTGAAAGACATTTATAGAATTTGCCTTTTAGCATGTTATCACACTGCAGGTTAATAACTTTCAATTGAATGATAGTTGGAAGTTCTTCAATTAAACGGTCAAATGGATTTTGAAATACTTTATGGAAATGTCTCCTGAACTTGTATCACGATACGAAAAGTGCTGCTGGATTTGAATTTGAAAATATAAAATCCATTCTTAGCTTGCGAGCTATACAAAAAGAGATGGTGGGCCGAATTTGGTCCACGAACTGAGGTTTGCTAACCCCTGATCTAGAGTTTAGACTATAGGAAGATTTTTACGTTACAGAAAGTTAACGTATGTCAAAAACGTAATTTGTTTAAGTACTCAAAAATGCTAGAGAGGAAATCATGCACACGACACTGAAGAAGACTATCCTGGCAGAATAAAACTTTTTTGTTCTTACTTTAAGGTAACATTATTATATTTAGGTTACCTATTTTCCCGATTGTTTAACTTACAACATCTTTATTAGCATTTCACTTAAAAGTTCATAGTTTATCTTCATTTCCTCCTACCAAAGATTCCTCACTGAACTCTGAGACTGTTGGCGAATGTAACGGCTGTAACTGTTCGGATAACCTGAACGGTTCACCTGTGTTTCTGCCTTTATTACCGGTGTAAATGTTTTTATGCTGAGCCGGATCGTGAAACTGGCTGCGAACCGCGTAGTTTTGTGCATATCTTATTTGAGATGAATCAAAGGATGCAGAAGAGCTGTAATACTGTTGAGCATTAAGTAGGACATTTAGCAAATCGAACTTTACCCTCAATCTGGCATGATCTGGGATTTTTTTAAATTCAGGCACTAAAGACATCATGAACATTGCATCTTCATTCTTATCCTCTGATGTGTTGTCTTCCCTTTTTGTAATTTTCTCCTTTATCATTTTATATGCTGCATAATCTTCCTCAAGATATTTTTCCCCACGTCGGCGTTTTTGCGGTCGCGCACAGCTTTCTTTACATGCCACCTGTTCGAAATATTCTTCGCCTTCATGAAACTCAGTTTTTCCTTGAACCTCATCAACACTTAATTTAGTAGTCTTAGAAGTAGGCTCTAAGAATCGCAACTGATCGAAGTAGATGTACTGCTTCCGCCCAGTTGCTGCAGAACCACCTTTTTCGCTCTTTTTCCTAAGTAACTCTCTGGTATAACTAGCCCTCAAGCTTTTCCATTTCCTTTGGATCGATTCCCCTGCAACATACAAAAACAAATAATGTGAGTATTGTGATCTTCTGTTTCCTGTATGTGTGTGTATGCGTGCGCATACGTGTGTAACACAGGGAATTTACTTAGTCAGGGAACATTCATGGAAAAGTCACGGAATTAGATCAAATATCTGGAATTTTTACATATTCACTAAAAAAACGCAACTTC
>CABFWB010009365.1:0-13323 GCA_902151455.1 Timema bartmani
ATTGGGCACTGTTACCTTGCAGTATTATTTCCCTCCCAAGGTGAATTGGGCACTGTTACCTTGCAGTATTATTTCCCTCCTAAGGTGGATTGGGCATTGTTACCTTGCGGTACTATTTCCCTGCCAAGGTGGGATTGATTCCAGCCTAACCTACCCTAGCCTAACTTAACCTTGCTCCCCCTCTAAGAGTTAATTTTATCTCAGACATATTTTAGAGAGTAGCTAACGTTCAACTGGATGGCTTATAGTGAGCTGTAGTCTGCTGGCAATTTAATGTATTCATTTCCAAATATTGTAATAACAAGTTCCCAATTCACCTGTTTACAGTTTCTTATAATTGGGTCAACGGTTTCCAGTCCAATAATATCTTACATAAAAAGTGCACACATATTAGGGAATTATTTATTATATATATATATATACCATATAATTTCTTATATATAACTTATACACTTCTCAAAATACATATATTCATATTCCAACTCCTCCACATGAATGAAATTATATAAAAAATATTGACCTATTACGTCCACTTCTAGAATAAATTATATTCCTACGACTTTAGAGCGAAGAGAGGAAACTTTATTTAAATCCCGGTTCATAAAATTGCCCCTCCAGCTCTACAGGTAAAAAATGGTCACAAAGACAAACGAACACTATAGAGAAGACTCACCTGTAAGAGACGAGAATGGTCAGAGATGTTAAGAGAGGCTCAATGGTAAGGTCGGCGACAACAAGTAGGGGATGTCAAGTTGTCGCTAGGAGCACGTCAGAACACTCTGACAGGTGGTCCGTCCACCGGCCGGCACGAGGCGTCCTCCCCCCCCTCTCTAGCCGGGCGTCGCGTCGTGGCGCTGATCGCCCATGCGTACAGTAGACCTGACAGACCTTGTTAAGGCCGCACGCACAGCTCAGGCTCTGCTGTCTTAGGGCGGGTTCACAATTCATTACCTATCTAGTGTGGGTGACCTGCATTCGTTAAGGTGGGGATGTAGGAAACGTGAGAAAAGATCAGTGTTTTTTTAAAATTATTAATTTGCTTTAAAATCTGTTTTAACTGATAAAATTTGATTAATTTTTTTTTCTAAAACCATAATTTCTATGTATTTGATTTTTTAATATTTGACTTAATAACTTACTTTAGATTAAAGTGTAAATATTTTAATACAATCGCCTAAATACTTTTTAAATAATTAAATATTAATTCCACATCTAAAAATATTTTTTTTATAAAGCAGTTTATAATTATCTATTTAATTTTTATCTTACTGTGTTAAGGTTTTAAATGTATATAAATTTTCTGGTGGATTAGTTGTGAACTAGCAGATATTTTATTATTGCCTCTCAGAGGTTGGTTTTTAAAACTTTTGATGAATCCATCTCGTGGTGTAAATTGCTTTTACACATCACTTCACTTAATACATTTTTGCGTGGAGCTTCCATGTTTGACGGACTTGACAATACCTGAAACTAGCGGAGAATTTAAGAACTCGGTCTAACATTTAAAGTAGACAAATACCCTTCCCCTCTTCCTCCTTATTATTTTATTTAACAGCTTGAGCTTGTGACAGCTGATGACAGCACTCCCAGCTGTTGACACCGCCACTCAAACAAGAGTATCAGTTTATCCCATCACGTGTTGCATTTCTGAAGCTCGTCTGGTCAGCTCATTCCACATTTTAGCTTCAGAGCAGTAGGTTGGTCGTACACTTTAGAACCTTACCGGAAATCTTTTACAGATATTTTATTAAATATGGCTAAAAGCCCTCCACCGAGTCGTATTCGCAAGAGGAATACATTTGATAAATATGGTCGCTAGATGGAAAAAGAAGCTAACTGGAAAGTAATGATTTTTTAGTAAATATATATCTTTGTGGAATATCCTAAATTTGATAAAGACTATCATTCTTGTTTTAAAGATAACGTATTTTATAAATATTTTTGATTTAGAGAAGTCATTGAGGCAAATAGCAACGTTATGACTATGGAGTTTGATCCAGTCGTGTCACCACAGCTCGGTACATTTATTCTTCATGAATCAGGAGTTAATCATTTACCCCTCTTTCATTATTCAGTTCCTGACTAAACTTGTCATTGCAAATAACAATAACAGATACTATCACAAGGTGTACCTTAAAAATAGTACGTCAACGGTGATATAAAATTTAACTCTTTAAAATATTAGGCTACTACATATCCTTTACTGCTCAGGCTCTTAGTTTTTGGCTAGTGTCTATGAAATCATCCTTTACCCCCCTCTCCTCAAATGTTCAGGTGACGAACGAAAAGATTGAAATTTAGAACTAAACACATCTGAGCGGATCTGGAGTCCAGGATGACCTTAAAACGTCACTTCTTTTGAGTATTAAATTTGAATTTTTTGTTTGTATATATTCCGTACTCCCTCCTCCGAGAGTAAGTTCTTCCTCTTCCCCCCAAAAAATTCTTCCTGGATCCACCCCTACCTTCCACCCGACCAAAATAAACACCGTTATAACAGAAATAGTCAGTTCCCCAACACCGGCAAGTTTGTTCCCCAACTATTAAAAATCATTATTTTTAAAATATGTTGGATGGTACCAAATTTGTTCCAGATTGTTCTAAAAAAATAATTGTTTGTTCAAATTTGATTAATAAATTAAATGTTTACGTTTAACTTTATTTCAGAGTCCCCTTATGGCTCGTCTACAAACAACATACCCACTTGTCGGACTCGTAATTACGTTTCTCTTAAATTCAAAATAGTCTTTCTACAATGAAAAGTCATAAGACGTAATTTCCACCATTAGGAATTAAGACGAGTTAACCACTGAATAAAATAATAGACACTAAAAGACTATGTTAATAGAATTGAAATAATGAGCAATGGCCCATTCAAATAAATACACAGATTGTTTTGTTATTACACATTTGTAGATCATGTTTCCTTTTTTATTATTACTATTATTATTATTAAATGTTTACGTTTAACTTTATTTCAGAGTCCCCTTATGGCTCGTCTACAAACAACATACCCACTTGTCGGACTCGTAATTACGTTTCTCTTAAATTCAAAATAGTCTTTCTACAATGAAAAGTCATAAGACGTAATTTCCACCATTAGGAATTAAGACGAGTTAACCACTGAATAAAATAATAGACACTAAAAGACTATGTTAATAGAATTGAAATAATGAGCAATGGCCCATTCAAATAAATACACAGATTGTTTTGTTATTACACATTTGTAGATCATGTTTCCTTTTTTATTATTACTATTATTATTATTATTATTATTAATAATAATATTAGTAGTATTAGTACATAGTACTGAAAAAACGCGCTCTTATTTAATGGGTGTTGAGTATTAAATGTAATGCAATCTCTCACAACTACCTAAAAACATAAACAATTCACACATTTTTTTGAAAATAACTTTAATTCATGTTAAATTAAAATCAACATTTATTTGGGAAGCTCTTGTTTCTGATACATTTGGTGGGAATCATTACCAGCCTGTATTAACATTTTGAAAACAATATTAAGTTATTATTGTGCCTAAATTTCATATAGCACAGATTCTATGAAACTATCATTGAATTCAATTTTGAAAACTTAAGTGCCGCACAAAAAGAATATATAAAAGGCAAAGAGCAGACATACACAACCATAGACTATGACTACACAATTAAAGCCATATTAAAGTTTTCAAACATACATCACTTCAGATAAAAACATAGCAAACTTTTATATTATTGTTTTTATTAGTTGATTTTAAAATTTAATATATTCTACTATATATTATTGCCAAGAAAATAAAATGTCTTTTAGATTATTTAACTGTGTATTAATTTTATCTTATTATAGTGAACTGATCATTTGTTTATGATTGGCTGAACGCAAGCAAACATAACTTCGCACTCGCAAGAGATGAAAAATATTCAGTTCCGACATAAGATTGTGTTTGCGTTTGTTATTGTATACAGACAAAATTACTTAGTTGCGTAGTTTCGAGTCCGATAAGTGGTTGGGTTGTAGACCTATTACAGGCAAAAGGCTGAGAAAACTGAACAATCTAAAAGTTCCTGTCAATTTATGAATATTAATTAGTAAACAATAAAATATAAAATGTAACATACAATATATCCTTGTGTCTACAGATGTGAGATGTAAAATTTTCTGTTTTGGCCAGGCCTATATTACAATTTCCTGTGATTAAATGATCTAATGTTTTTACTGTAAATTTTTTTATTTGTAATTGTATCATTGAATTCAAAGCTTTACTACACATTTTTAAGCCCAATGTATCAATTAATAAACTTATAACATTGTATTAAAATTAGGACATTTTTGTGTGTTTGTGTGTCTTCTGTATGTTTAAGGATATGTGTGTAGGCGCTATACAGTATCTACCAGACCAAGATACCTAGAAAGCTTAAATCATACTAATCCATTATACACTTTAACAATTGTCTGTCTGTGTGTTATTCAATCACGCCTAAATCCCTGTACAGTTTTAGGAAACATGTACAACCAAAAATCCCAGGAATGTAGTGGAACTGCTCCAAATACCCCATTAATTCTTAAATATTTGAAATTTCTAATTGGAGGCGTCTTAGTATGTTTTCTAGAAAAGTGCAAAAAACAAAAATTGAATGGGGTGGATTCAAAATAGCGGATCGAATTGGGTTAGAAGCGTTGAAAATGAATTATTCCTTTTTCTAAACTGTTACAGTACTATGTGACTTTAATTTGTTTTAAATCTTTAACAACCAAATATTAATACTCTGTCATTCTTCTTTCTTTTTTTATCAGCAAAAATAAGCAAGAGTTCAAAATATTGTGTATAGAGAAGTTAACATTTAAAATAAATGTCAGCTTTTGACACATTTTTAGTTTCTATCTCTATTTTGACATTGTGTTTTTAGTCAACCTACTTTTAATGTTTTGTAACACAATTTAAAACAATAAATGATAAATATTCAAACATAATTTAAGATTCGATTGCTTTGCCTGGGGTTAATTTTTTATAAAACTGGCTGAAATGCCCATTCTTTGAAGGGCTGGAGTTATCTTTTAACATTTATTATATCTACAGCATAGTTAGTTGTATTGTGTCTTAGACCTGCCTGCCACATTTCTGTTTTCTACCACACATAGAGGTTGTTTATATTAGTTTTGAAATTTTTAACCCCCTTCCTCATTTAACCAACTCCTCCTTATGAATTAAACATTATCGAAATTACTGGGTTCACTGGAGTAGTCCATTTAATTTATTGCCAAATTTCAATTTCAAACCCCAATTGAAGCTTTTTATCTATTATAATCCCCCCATTTCTTCATGCTCTATTTTGAAATTCCAAATTATTTTTATGTAGTATTTTGAAGTAATCAATGATGTACAACTATGCCATATTTTGGCTTTCTATCTATTCGATAAGTGGGAAAATTAGTGGTGAGTGAAGGCTTTTGCTTTTTTATATAGAGAAGATATATCCTCCAACCCCAATTTCACATAGTCTATTTAAAAAATTTGAAATTATCAAACCTTTTTGGTTATATGGAGTTGTCCCTTTAACTTCCTGCCTAGTTTAAGTATTTACCACCATTGTAAGTAGTTATTTCTATCAATTTTTAAACTTTTTACACAACTACTTCCAGTTCACCAGCCCTGAACTTGAAATTTCATTGGTTAAGAATGGTTTTATTATCTGGAATGGTAGCCCCCTAACCCCAATGCCTTCTCAATTTCTGGATTCCCATTTTGAAAATTTCGTAGTTTTTGTATGTACCCTCTGATGTACAATTATGACAAATTTTACCCTTCTAGCTATACAGAAAGTGAGAGAATTAGAATTAATGAGTAGGTTTTTTTTAGAGTTTGAACCAACTCCCTCCTCCATTTCCCTAGCATTGAATTTAAAATCTCATAATTTAAGAGTGGTTTTATTATCTGGATTAGTACCCTTACCTGCGTGCCAAAATTAAATTTTCTACCTTCCCTTAAAGGATTTTAAAAAATAATAAAAGACCCCCCAATATTCCACCACCTCAATTCCCGGATTCCCGTTTTGAAATTTGATTAGTTTTTCTAAGTACTCTCTGATGTACAACTATACCAAATTTCAGCCTTCTAGCTATTCAGGAAGTAGGAGAATTTAGTGATGAGTGAGTGAGGCCTTTCGTATTTATATATAGAGAAGATAAAAAATAACAAAGCTAGGCCTACTTTATATATTCCCGGTGCGAATAGCGGATACACCAGCTATACAGTATAATATTATACGAGTAAAAACAAATGTCTTAATTTGAATCGATGGATATAGGAAAGTATTGAGCTTTAATTTATATTATATATTTATTTTGAGCCAAATTTATTCACCCACTCAAAGTACGCCAACTATCCCTATCCTGAGCTTGTTCTATCCAGTCCACCTCACTACATCCCCTCTCTTTCAGTTCCATTCTGATGCTATCCTCCCATCTGCGTCTAGGTCTTCCCAATGTTCAGAAGAGGGGGAACCACTTAAGAATTAACATCCTTAGTACACTCAGCCTCAACCTCCCCATTACCAGCAAACTATACAAAATGTGCTCGACGTTTATTCCGTGTGTTGGTAATAAGTAAATCCATAAATCATTTATAAAGACAGTTTTTACTATTGTATATCTCTACTCTTCATTTAACGAATTAATATAAAGTCTGTTCATGATAGGTTTTTTTTACCAGGATGACAGTTCAAAAATCATATGTTTTAGTTTTGGGTTGCCACCACTCGTAAAATATCACTGTTTTGTTATAAATGTTAAGTTTTTTAATTACATGTTATATTTTACATGAAAAATAACGTAAACTTAAGTTTTATTACACTGTTTCATAACATTTAATAATTTCTTTTTACCCAATCCGAAACAATATGTTAAACATAATTAAAAGTACTTATTCTTTGTTTTGGAATTTTATCTATGATGTGTAATATAGTGCATACAATAATACCTTTTAATACAGGCATCGTATTTACTTGGAAAAGAGAAAAATACTTGTCATTTATATACATGTAATACATTATTTTATGATTATTTAATCGTATTTCAAAATATTTAACTGAATAAAATATTTGTATCCACTGCGTGGGTGCATCATTGTAAAGAACTTGTTTCCGTCACGTTCAATTGCATGGTTTATATTCGTCGGTTGCAATTTTGAAGCTATGTTAGTTAGACCTTTCGTGGTGTGCTGTGAATAATATTTTCTTAAGTGAAATAAAACGATAAATAAGCTTTGTGCACGACCTCAAATAAACATATAAATAATATTGGCCTAAATTACTGTGGTTAACTATCAAATTCATAAATTATCATACGTTTTCATTACAGTTATCCAAAATGACAGATGTCAGCTGTTGGCGTAGGGATGTATTAGGGATTATTTCTAGTAACCTTTTGAGCTGTCATCCATGTAAACTAAGTTCGTGAATGTATTATAGTTAAGCTTACTGTATTATTATATGTCCATCTAGTACACCGGTTCCCAAATTTTCTCGACTCGCGAACCCCTTTCACAAACATCTGAGCTGCACAAACCCCCTGGTAAATATCCATGGCCAGGCACTTAATTTTATACCTAATTTTTTAAGAAATTTAGTTATTAATTGTAATCAAAATGTTTAATACCTTTAAATTAACCTACTATAGCTCCGATAGGTACTTTGGGATACCCCAACAAACATAATGGAATAATATTAACACTACTTAAGTACAAGTTCAAATAATATTATAAATTTATAAAAAAATTAAAACAAACTAAATAAGCAAAGTAATGTAACAAGATTTTCTTATCTTTACTGTCACAATATTATCACATTTCACATGTGTTTTTTTAAGTGCTACTGGAAATTGCTGCTTTGACATAGCTGAATATCACAAAATTCCACACCAATTTATTTTTCAAAATGGTTTATAAGTTTTAACAGCTACTAACCTCTTAACTTACCTTATTGAGAAGGATGCGCTTGCTTTGGATGGCACAAAGCTTTAAAGTATGGGACCACAAACGATAAATAAAGTCTCAAGTCACTTTCAGCACTGACCTGTTTCCATATATATTTTTTAAGATAGGCACATGAAGAAAAAGCTTTCTCGCTCAAATACGTAGAAGAAAATAGTAACAAAGCTGCAATGGCTTTATTCGCTAACACTTCGAACTTCTCCTTTAAACTTAACCAGAAACCAATTAATGACAAAGATTTATAGCTTTCCTTTATTTCAAAATCAGTGGAAATTTCAAGGAGCTGCTCTTTATTTACTCACGCTTAATGTGGAGAGTTTCAAACCTGCTGTCTCTTCCAGGGGTTTGTTAATCCAGTTGTTATTATTGAACATAGCTGGGAAATATTGTCTTAAAGTTTTTACAAGACCCTTCAAGTGTTCTTTAACCATGTTCTTAACATTTCCTTCCGAAGAAAGATGATTTTCCACAAAGTCGTGAAGAGATAGGGTGAACTGGATAGATCTAGATAAAGATAGGAATAGGATGTAATGAGGTGGACTGGATAGAACTAGCTCAATATGGAGATAGGGTGTAATGGGGTGGACTGGATATAATTAGCTTATGATAGAGATAGGGTGTAATGAAGTGTATTAGATAGAACTAGCTCAATATAGGAATAAAGTGTAATGAGGTGGACTGGAGTGAGCTAGCTTTGAATAGGTGATGTACTTTTCTAAGTGCAGAAATGAGTTTTTGAGTTCCTAATACCATTAAATAAACTAACAAGTACATAAGTAAAATTAGTAAAATTATTTAACTGACATTTTCAAGTTCTGTGGTTAAAAATTATAGTTTTCCCATATTTGCACATTAAAATAATTTGTTTCACACCCAAGCAGCACAATTTCACGATTTTAAATTAATATAAAGTATTTATAAAAACACAGCTATTATTCAGAAGAATAACTATTGAACTAAAGAATAACTACCAAATACTTAAGCAAAGTGATTTTGTGTCTTTTCAGAGTGCTTGGCTAAATTTATGGGTTTTTCTTATATTAAGAGTATTTAATCAAAAAATTTGTTTTATTCAGTGATTCAAGCTCATTGTAGATTAAGTATACATATCATAAATTGATTTTATGTTTATTTACAGAAAGGTTCATCTTATCAAAACACATTTTTATTTACAACCTATTCATAATAATTGTACGATATAATCATACATATGATTATGCACATACACACATTCATCATTAAGTATTGTGATAAAATAAATCACCCTTATGTTATTGCGACATAGATTTTTCCCAATTACAACCATTTTATGGTTGATCATTAAAAACAGGGCTGCGGAGTCTGAGTCGATCAAATAGTATCGACCTCGACAATAAAAAAAAACTTAAAATATTTTAACAATATTTGGTAAATATATCATTTTCATTTTGTGTTTGTTTAAATCTTTAGGACCAATATTGTAATATAAATTGAATTCCATAATTTATTTACTTGAAAGGTCACTTGATAGTCTTGGAAATTTCGTCTAGGTTGGCTACACAATTTATATCTTTGGTGTCATTATCCATGCCTAGCAGAAATGCTAGGACTAACATGCACGATTTATCATTTACCACTCCTAGCAGTAATTCTGAAATAATTTTTTATGGTGTTTAAACAACACAACTAGATTATAGCTCACATAATCATCATCGTTATCATCAACTGTTTCCAGCCTGTGACCCGGTCAGTTCAGTAAAATGCCTCCATCTTCCTCTCTCCTTCCACCACTCTTCCCCCTTTAATTTCTTCTATTTTTCTGCTCAACTTGAACACTTTCTGTTATCTGCTCCTCCCATCTCTCTCTTGGCCTCCCCTGAGGTATTTTTCCCACATACTTCATTTTCAACAATTTCTCTTTTTCCATCCTCATTACACGCCCATACCATCTTAGTCTTGCTTCCTCTACTATCTCACGTGCTCCAACTTTTCCCCAGATAACTTCATTCCTAATCTGGTTTCTCCTCGTGACAGCTAACATGGTCCTCACACACTTCATTCTCATGGCCTCCACTTTCCTAGTCTCTCCTAAATTCACTGTCCATGTTTCTGCTGCATATGTAACAATGGCTACAAAGTATGCCCTGTACAACACTTCTGCGTATAACCCAAACGGGTAGTAAAACGTGGTGGTGATAATAATAATAATAATAATACAATTCCTTACATTTCAAGGGCACTCTTCTTCATAGCTGGCCTCTTACGCACAACTACAAAACAACTCTCCCTGCTGTCCTCTTCTCATTAAATCCTCTCTACTTCCACCTCTATCATGCTTTTCAAAGATTTTTACTTTCTGTAATTTTCCCAGTTCTACTCCATCAAACCTTACAGCTTTATAACTCACCTGTATTGTTAATTAGATGGAATTTAAAGTCTGCCACTGCAGTGGAAGGGAGCCATTAATTTGACCAATAAGCAAGTTATTAAGCACTGAGAAAGAGGACTTGACCGCACCACCGTCTAGTGGGACTATTGGAAACTATAAGCTTGGTGATGAAGGTGTAAGAGCTGACGTCAGAGTCGTTTAAAGGCATTAGTGAATATTTATTTTCTAAAGGTGATTCTAAAATCAGATGTTTCATGTCAACTAATAGCTGTCAGAGTTTTGGACCATTGGATATCCTAAATAAAATACTTCAAAAACGTTTTCACAAACTTGGACATTTTACAGTGAAGTTTATTTATTTTTGTTTCAAGTTTCTTATATTTTCAAATTATAAATTTTTTTACCTTAAATTAATTCTTTTGTGCTGAGTTCGAGGTCTAGAAATGATGCTGGTCTGGCGAGAAAAGACGATAAAAAAACAGAGTTGGCATCAAGGATTTTCAAGAAGAAAGGACGTCCGAGATTTGGGTCCCGAGTTTTCATAATTTTTCCACGATTTAGATTAGCTGACTGGCGCTGAAAATCACTTTAAGATCATAACTACCACCACGAAGAAAGCAAAAGGATTGGAAGTCAGTTTCTAATAAGATTCAAGTAAATTCTACATTTTTTTAAATCGCCTACTTTTTACTACCGACCTCCGAGACTTCATCACAGGTGAATACGATCCATTTTACTTATTACTAGTAATGGTTTCTTAATCGACCTACATTATACGTCAAAGACATCATATCCACTGCCACTTCATTCACCAAATCAATCATCATTTTATACTAAGCAAGAGTCAGCTAAACTTGTCAATTATTTTTTTTCTTTTTCTACTGGAAACTATTTTTTTGCTAAAGTGTTTAAATATAAAAGTGACCAACCTTGATACTTACTTTTTTAACCTGGCGTGTGTGCACATCTCATTGCAACCATTTTTAAAACATAATTTTTTAGCCTTAGGCCAAGTTTTATATATCAAAATTTTATGTATAGTTTTTCAAAATTATCATTATTTTGTAAACCTAAAAGTCAATTGCCCAAGTGCATTAGTACTAAATTCCCTTCAAGAATATTATTAATATTTGTATCTTTATCTGGAATATATTATTTTTGGCAAGATAAGGTTTTATTTTTTGGTTTTATTAATGTTTTAATTTTCTATTTTTTATCAAAATTTTATGAGATTTCAAGGATTAGATTTTGTTGTTTAGCATGACGTCTGCCAGATAGGAATATTTACAAGTCAAATTTTATTTATTTTTTATTTCAAGCGTATATATTTTAAATTTCATCTCGTTTGGAAGTCATTATTTCCATAGTATTTTAAGTCACCCCACCCATTGTTAGAATTGTTACCTGTGTACAACACCTGGTCAAGCCTGGCTCACTTGGAGACGTGAGAACTCCAGCAGCAAGCAGCTCACGAAAGCCAGGTTTGACTCAGAGGTGAGTGCTCGGTTGTGTAACATATACAGTCGAACTTGGATAATTCAAACATATATAATCCATACTTTTCCCTTGGCCCCTTGAACCTTCTATTAAAACAATGTTAAAAAATTACATGTAATTCAAACTTATTTTGTTTAATTTGAAGTAAAATTATCTCAAAGATGATGAAAAAAAAAAAAGCCTGAAATCTCTCAGATTATTCTCTTGGGTGCTTACATTGATAAGAATTTAAAGGTTAAAAGTGACATCCTCCAAGCGCCTGAATGTATAACAGTGCGTGGGACCAAGTGATGCAAATCACTATTGCCAACTGCTTTCGAAAAGGAGGTTTCTGCCACAATGAAGGTGAAGAGCAAATTGAAGCCGTTGAGATCTTACCTGCTGTGGATAACTGGGAAGATGTTGGACATGGCGCAGGTGATCCTTATTAAGATTTTGTAAACTTGGACGAGAACTTAGCAATTTGCTGACAGATGCAGAGGTTTCGGCAAATGTTATGAACAATAGAAATGACAGGGCATCTTTAGATGAAGAATAATGTAAGCTCCTCTATTCTCCAAGCGATGAATAAACTAGAAGAGTTTACTACAACTCAAGAGCATTAACTCAAAAAATTTTTTTTAAAAAATTCTAGATTTATAAAAACAAACTATAAATAGTTCTGTACTGTACAAATTGCAATGAAAAATCTAAGAACAAAATGATACATATACACTACTGTATTTTACTTCAATGAATTGATGTTTGAAGTTATTTTTCCAGCCCAAATAAAAGCTTACCTAATTCAAATTTTTGGATGATTTGAATTTTTCTAGTGGTCATTTCAACTTCGAACTAGACCGGTTTGACTATATTTAGGTTCAGAAGGGCAAAGCAAGGTCACTTACCAATACCATTCCCTCTCTGATTGTGTGTGCCGGTAAAACACTCGGAGGATACCCCAAGATATTAAGATAACTCATTTATTATTATTATTATTTATATTTTCAAATTACTTTTACAATAATGTGTATAATTTAACCAATTATTTAAATATACATTCAAAACGTGGTCTAGTGGTAAGAGTTCCTGGCTCAAGATCCAGAGGTTCTGAGTTCAATCCCTGGTGCTTCCAGATTTTCTGTGACAATGGGGCTGGAAGAGGGACAAACTAAGCCTCATGAGGACAAATAACGAGCTACTTGAATAAAGAAGTAGCAGCTCCGGCTTAGAAAACCCTAATGGTTGGACGACTTGCTGTGCTGACCACATTACACCCTATATCCCAAATGTTGGCACTGTCACTAACAGCAGCGGCTGCTCGGTCGATATTGTTCGCTTGTGGGCTTCCACTATGAAGCTTTTTTTCTTCACAGTGTTAAAGAAGCATCTCATGAAGTAATTTGTATTGAATTATTATTATTATTATTATCACCGCGTCTTACTACCCGTTTGGGTTATACGCACTTACGCTAATGTGTAATGGTAGGGT
>CABFWB010009367.1:0-13309 GCA_902151455.1 Timema bartmani
TACACTACATGTAGGATAGGGGTGTACACTGCATGGAGGATAGGGGTGTACACTACATGGAGGATAGGGGTGTACACTACTTAGATACCAGGTGTGTAAACTATAATGTGACTAGAATGTCATAATCCATGCTGTATCGTAACCTTAACTATTTGAGACATGTTTAGTCACATTATCTAGTCACTGGATTTAATTAACTGAAACAATATCAAACCTTAGTTTTCAAATAAAGTAATTAAATCTAATCGGGATGATAACATAACATTTAAAAAAAATTGCGGTCAGACATGTTAGGTCTACTTTGAAAATCCAGACCACCTGGAGAGAAACTGTTCCTAGTCGGAACGAGATGAGCAGGAAACACCAACATGTTTGAATTCGGCCGATGTCGGGGTGACTCACAGGTAGGTTAGGTCGGGCAGTCAGCTCCAGTGTAGATGGTGTAACTGATTTTACCATATTCGAATTTTTGAAGTTAGTTTGGTCGATCGGATCAGGTCGGGTCTGCCAAAAGTCTAGTCCAGTGAAAGTGTAGCCTTTAAGGGCAAAACTCGCGTTCTAATGTTTTAAATGTACCTGCGTCCGATTTGACTCTCATTAACATGCTCTAATGCTCATAGAGTGGAAGCATGATGGCATATATATATATAATGTACTGGCACTACAGGTCACACCATGATTTTAACATAAGCTACATTAAAGTGACGGGTTGTCGCACTAATCTACAGTGGCAAGGGGGCCTCCCTATTACAGCTTGAGTTCACATATCGCTTTTGACGTCCAAGGGGACACCCTGGGTCCATGGCATAGTTTCCGAACTCTGGATAAGAGGATTGGAGTATCTGGGCATCTTGTTTTAGGAGGACTGTGCAAGCATCCGGGAAAGTCCTAAATGCTCGTCATGTTCAAGTCCCGGTGCCAAGTCCAATGGTGAACGTAACAGGTTGCGTTGACAATCATTCTCAAACACCGGCTGTTATACACCAGTATCCTCCCCATATGGTATTTCAACAGGAATCCCTTAACGGGACACGCACAATCTAGTAGTGGTCTGAGCAACTGCTTGTGCAGCGTCATTTCATTCCTTGTGGACAATACACTATGTTTATTCAGCAGTGAATCTAGGATACCTAGCCTCTGCTTCATCTGGGGCAGTCTGTTTGTCAGGTGTAGTCACCATATCAGTTTAGTGTACGGCGTTAGACCGAGGTTTGTCCACCCACCTCTCCCGGGGGAAATGGTTTACAAATGTGTGGCAATTGCCTGGGCTTTTGACTGTTTTATAAACGGACAAAGTTACTTTTGATCCGGGGTGAATAAAGTGTTTTAGTCCTTGTATTGTATTGTTGAAGCACTAACCTCCAGCTCCACTAGGTCGGGGCGGGAGAGCGAGAAGTGCCTGAACGACTAAAGGAGGCGTTCTTGTTATTATTGTGGTTTAGTGATCAATTTGATCAGACATTGTTCTTTTGATCTTGGACTCGGCGAGTGAAGTGCTGTGTGGACATGGACACTAGCAATAGTGAAGGAAGTACTAAAGAAAGTGTAACTCGAAGTGAAGAGGTGGAAAGTGGTGCAAAATATGAAGCGAATGAGTAAGCTTGAGAAGTGCTTGGTGAAATCGACTGGATTTCCATTTATGTTAGGTCTCCGCCGATACTTATATCGGGAGCTTCTTCCTCGGCTAGGGCTTGCTCGTCAATGATGAAAACTTCCGACAACGAGTATGAGTAAGCTCAGGTGAAGAAATGTGTTAGGACATCTTCGATTGAAACCTAATCGGAATACGCTGATGACATCAACGGGTGCGTGAAGACGAGTCTATTGCACTATAAGTCAATGATCGACTGGGTCATGGACAGACAAATTAAGAGCAAGAAGTTAATTCGGAATACAGAATCCTTGGAATGTTGGCAAAACTTCAGGAGATGTTTTTCTCCGTCTCGGACAGATTCCTGGAGATGGGAAGCAGACTGGCCTAGCGAAGTGAGGTTGAGGCGCTTATCAGAAAGAACAGTGCATATAGCTGCGGAGGAACCTGTGCCTGGATATGTGGCAGATACCTAATCGACGAGGAGCACGTAAGCTCGGAAGGCCAGCACTCCCTTGTCGAGTGTTGGCAAGACAACTTGGGGTGCTAACGTTGTTGTGGTACGAGAAAGTGGCGAAGGAAAGACAGGAAAATCCGTACGGGAAGAGCAAAAAGGAGTTGTGGTACCCAGGGAACTGGGTATCAAAGTCAGGAAGCTAAAGACTGTTAAAAATTACGTTATTTTTAAAATAGAAAACGCAATCCAAAAGCGCAAACTAACGAAGATCGGGGACAGCTTGAGCAAGGGCTTGGGTGTAGAAGAGATGGTGAGAAAGCGGCTTAAGGTCATAATATATTACGTCTTAAAGGAGTTGAATGACCAGGAAACAGTTGATATAGTCTACAAGCAAAAAGTGCTAGACAAGGAAATCAGCTTGGATGATTTAAGGAAGGAGTTCCGTTGCATGCATGGATATAAGCACACAACGCCAAAGGAAAGCAACCATTGAGGGTTTGAGTGCGGGTGAGTCTGATGACCACAAGGAAGGTGTACGTTGGATAGTTCTGTCGTTGAATAAAGGATTTCCAGCAAGTGGTGAGGTCCTACAGATGCCAGGGGTTTGGATATTAAGATCGCGCCATAAAAGCAGATGTATAAGCAGCCAAAGGTTCAAGAATGACACACATAATTTTAGATTAGGAAGGTGATTAGTTTCTGTCGAAGAATCTCCGCAAAGTCCCACTGGAACGCGTTCCAGTTGGTGGGAGTGGTCTGGGTGTCTGTCGGGTTTGCAGGTGGTTGTGTAATGGATGGATGGTTGGGTGTTTGTCGGGTTTGTAGGTGGTTGTGGAATGGATGGTTGGGTGTTTGTCGGGTTTGCAGGTGGTTGTGGAATGGATGGTTGGATGGGAGGTTGAATGTTCCTGTCGTAGTCGAGTCGTGGGCACAGGGAGCCGATTCTAGGAGGAGGGAGTTTTATCGGGACGTGTAGTTGATTGTGCAGGGGGTGGAGATAGGGGTAGGTTGGGGAGGTGACCGAGAATTTGTCTTCATGTTCTTCCCTTCTGTCATTCCTCGTCGAGTCCGTTTGGGCATGCCGCTTGGAGGTGGGAAGAGAGTGAACGGGTAAGCGAGGAAAGCCGAAGATCCGGAGGGAGAGAGAAGGGAGTTTAAGGAGCAGCTGAAGCGCTAGCCTTAAGAGGAAGAATGAATAGGGATGTAGAGGAAAGGTGTGCGAGCTGGGAGCAGTCGTAGCGCTAACTTGTCGGAAAGGATTTTTTTATCATAAATGATAAGACGCTAATTATTGGGTTAGAGTTACTTCTGTTGTATTTATTATTCTATATCCTTTTAAAAACATTAATTTTCTATATCTCAACAATATAATACTAATTTATTATTTACATGTACTTCAATTATTTACAAAAAGTCTCTGCCTGACAGTCTCTTTGCTGCTTCTTGGATTTGGCGCTATCTATGTGCTATTCCCCCAACTACTAGCCCAAGAGAGTAGGTTCCGGTGGCTCACTGGATATTTAAAGTGGAGACGGTCACCTCCTTGGTTTGTGTGAGTTTCCCGTAACAAGCAGCTGTATAAGATGCCAAAGGCTTAAGAAGGGACAAACATATGATGCTGTAGACAGTTTGAAGTGTCCGATTTTAGATGAGCTTTGGAAGTAGCCGAAGGTAAAATTTTTACGGCGTCCAAGCGACGGAATCTGGAGTTGATGAAACCGAGAAAAGGTGTTGTGTATAGTACGAAGATGTGGACACTTGTGCTCCCAATATGGGGTAGACTTGGGTACGGATATGTCCCTGGTATGTTGTATACCAATTGGAAAGAATAGGCGGCCTAGTTGTCATAAACTTTAAGTTTAATATACTAGGCGTGAAGGGGTGGAGAAGCGGACCACAGGTCTTAAATGTCCACCCACCTGATATGGTTTCAGCAGGAGTGGGACTGGCCTGACGTACTGTCTCTTCTACGTTAATANCTCTTCTACGTTAATACTCGTACGCTAGATGGACAGCCAAGTCTTCAATAGTCTCAGGTGCAGCTCGAAGTAAATCGCTACCTACGGCCTTCCCCACAATTCCGCTATAAGAGCCGTGTCATGCGCCTACAAAGCCAGATTGGTGTTTGAGGACATCGGAATGTCATTTACATACATAGTGTAGAGCAGTGGTCCCACTATAAACTCCTATGGCACTCCATCTCAGATCCGTTTGACCTGAGATGTGGTATCCCCATAGGTTGTTGAGAAGGTTCGGTTGGAAGATTCTAACTAAGTAGAAGGGGAAGTCCCATGAGAAGAGTTTGTAGAAGAGATCTTAGAGCCAAATACATCAAGAGGCCTTTGTCACGTTGAGGAATAAAGTAGCAGTCAGTCTGTTGATGTTTAAATTCCCAGTGAACTGCTCGTCCATCAGAGTGCCCTCCTCCACAATGTGCCATTGTAGTCTCGTCATAAGTAGTCTTGTTTAACGAGTTTATCAATCTGATCGGTCGGTAGGACGAAGGAAGCGCTGGGTCCTCACCCGGTTTATGGAAGCAGAGGACGTTAGCGTGCTTCGAGATCTCAGGGAAATGACTCGGGAGCAGGACGGCATTAAACAGCTCCACTAGGACGTAGATCTCCTCCAAGGGCATGTTTCGGAGGACCATGTTTCTAAATTCGTCAGGTCAGAGTGCCTTGCCCACGACATTTCTGCCACATCCATTAGTTCTAGTTCATCTAAGGGTCTGTAGAAGACCACACCAATGAACTCCTCCACGGATGCGATGTGCACTTCACACCTCACTTCATATCATCAGTGGATTTAGTGCAGTATGGTCATTATTGTCACAGTCGCTGACGGCTGATATCAGCCTACGTCAGCTTCCGTCACCTACTTGAAAGGACATACCCTCGGAATGCGGCGTTTATAGTAATGGCAGTTCTTAAGTGTCAAAACCACTAAAACAATCACTTTATTTGTTTGGGGAGTCGAGATACGATACAATATTTCATCCGAAACATCGTTGAAAATGAGTGAATTATATCTTTTCATGATTTATTTAAAAGTTAAAAAATGTAAAATGTAAGGACGCGTCTCTGTACTCTAGTAGGAAGCATAACACAGATAGCAGCAGTCATTTGCGGCGGCCACCCCTAAAAAAATATTCTTTTAAGGCTCTTTTCCATTGAAGTTACGTTTAGTAATAACCGTTGTAATAAATAATGCGCGTAGTTGATTGATTGTTTATTTCAAGAAGAGAAGACTGCGGTGGCGTGCTGAGACGCTCTTAACCCTCCTAAGGGTCTACACATGGGTCCGCCCCAATGCGAGGCTATCGTGCCGCACCAAATTGAACTTGGGACTACGTCCGACAGCGCCAAACAACAGACGAGCGGCGGCTTCAATAAAACCTACTTGAGAACTCGAGTGACGAGAGCTACCTACAACTTCCACATCCGGCGCTAGGCGCACAGCGCTGTCTCCGGGGTCAGGGATTTGTTGTTGTACTTATCGGGATGTTCAGGCTGTTTGTGTTCGAGAGTGGGTCCTGGTGCTTCATCATTGTAATAGTGTTAGCCACTTGGGTCAAGTGGTTAGAGAGGCTGACCACACATATCCAAGTGACCTCAAGGAGAGTAACCACACCCACGACATCGATCTCATCTCATATAATTTGGCGGCAATAGGTAGATCGGGGTTCGTTCTTGACTGGATATACTTAAGTGTTTTTTTTACTTTGGCTTTATCACTCTATCTACAAGCAAATGCGGACATTTTTTTAAAAATATTACCTTTTCTTACCACCCCGTTCTACTACACGTTCGGATTATACCCAAATGTACTAATTACGCTAATGAGTTAGGGATGAGGAAGGTTGAATTTAGAGAAAGTTTATCCACATTTGTATGGAGGGAGAATGGAAAACCGTTAAGGGAAAACCACCGTCAATACTCCCAACCGGGATTCAAATCCCCACCTCCCTACCATCGGCAGTCCAGTTTATGACGAGGGTGACACCTTGGAGCTTAGAACATTCGACCAGCGAAGCTTTAGTCCCTTTTATATCAGTGTAGATATTATTTTATCATATCGTGAACCAAAAGTTATAAATTTAAAAAAAAATTGTATGGTTTTAATATAGATATATATTTACTAAATATCTGCAAGATCATCCAGATATCCAGCCAGTTGAAAACAACTAGACAGTATGGCTGGTACGCAGTAATATCGCAGAATAAGTCAGTTTGTAAGTCATATGTTAATACAAACCACTTGTTTTAAAGGTGCACTTAAACCTCTTTGGCTCCTAGTCTACCTGATAAAAATAGTCACCCTAAAAACATAGACAAATGTAATAGGGTTTGAAAAGAACACTCATTATATGCCGCCCCAAACAGCCTTAACTAAAAATGCGTACGTCTGAGGGATCCACGAGAAAAAAACAACAAAAAAACTTACATTAATTACCTAGTATTGTTTATTTACAGCAAACATGTTGCCGATATTAAATTTATGCGAAACACTTCACAAATATAAAAGAGGCGATATAAAAAATGTATTGATATGTACAAAGTTATATTATATACCAAGAAGTCACGACAACTATAGTATCTTGAGAGATACTCTATTTCAGAAATAAAAAATATAACGTCCTTGTCGGGAATTCAACCCCCGAGCCCTTAGATTTGTAACCAGACACGCTTACAATTGAACCAAATTGTCTGGCATTCAAATGATAATGCAGAACAATTTTATGGTTGGATACTCCTGTGAAAATGAAACTAAACTAAGAAAAATGGACATTAACAACATTTTATATCAAAGTACACTTGGTTCTTATAAATATTGTATGATAGCTCTGATATTAAGTGACTATTACATATGCTTTAAACTTGAGCTCTGCGAGTACTCAGATTTCGAGCTTCGAGCCGAGATCGTCATTTAAGCTCAAGATCGAGATCGAAAGTTTTGTATGCTCGTCATTTTCAAGCTTCTACTTGATGTACTTGATAATCAATTTTTAAAACGCAATAGTAAGCATAGGCTAATAGTCTATTAAATTTAGATAATACCGGTTTTTCCACTTATAAATAATTCGGTTACATTGTTCAAATTTATATCCATTTTTACATTAATAACGTATTAGAGCTTTAAAACTACTTTCGACCGGTAAATTTATTAAATATTTTCGTCCATTTTGAATTATCCTTGATTGAAGTGGTTTACTTGTTTTGCCATAACAAAGCAATGAAAATAAAAATAGCTAAATTGATTACTAAATAATTGAATGATTCTTTTTACTAGTTCTACCTGGTCCCTTTCTAATAATTTCTGTTGATTAAAAAAATTAATACCAAGAATATATTATTATATTGAATGTTTTCGAACCTAAGAAATTTCAAACTCGTATTAATTAATAGTTTTAGCTACAAAACTAGCCCTAGTTTAGTTACTATTTAGTTATAGAATTATGATGGTTAACCTGTCTAAAGTCAATGTTGATCTTACCTCTTACAATAAATATTTTACCAAACTTATCACATTTATACTAAAAAAGCATTTCCTATTTCCTATTGTTTACTAGAAATATTATTTTAACCATATTATTTTTAATTTTAAAGTATGAACATCAACTTTTATAAGCATTAAAAATTGAATTGAAATACATTTCTCAATAAGATAACGTATAGCTAAAGCCCATACAACGCGCATGTGCCATAGAGGAATGAAATTGGAACAGAAGACGTGATCATGCACGATTACACTAAGAAATAATAAACGATTTATGAAACACTTCAAATCTTTAACTGTTTATGATTCTTACGTTTTCTTATAGGATAAAATTAAGTTACTAAATTATATTTTGGGCAAATATAAGCTTACTAATAAGTCCAATTTACTAACTTTTTTTAACAAGACAGTGTAGAAACACTGTACAATAATGTAAAGTAAGTGATAGTGAAAGAAGCCAACCTGAAAGGATAGTTAGGTTAGGCCTAGATATAAACAAACACATTTCTATATTTCTTCCTACACTTTTACATTTAGCACTTCTTAAAACTTCCACAGTTGCACATTGTTTTGAATCTTCGAAAATATTTATTTTTCATATGAAGAGACATTAATGAAAAAGTAATATTCCTGAAAATTCAAACTAATGTGCAACTGTGGAAGTTTTGAAGAAGTGGAAAGTGTAAAAGTTAAAGAAGACATGAAGAGAGAAATGTGTTTGTTCCTACCCGAGACCTAACCTAACTTTCCTTTCAGGTTGGCTTTCTTCACTATCACTTACTTTACATCACTGTACAGTGTTTCTACACTGTCTTGTTATACATTTCCAAGCCATCATGCCATTATTCATTTTATTAACTTTGTTTTATAATTGTTAGTGTAATTTTAATGTTCTTAAATACACGTGTTGAAACTATTTTAATTATGTTTCAATTATATTTTTATTTGAATGTTGTTCTTATTTTTAAATCGTGTTTTCTAAGTGTTATTTCTAATTTAAAAACCGATATTTCCATTTCTTAACATTTTTTCCTCCAAAAGTATTTAATATTTATAAAAACGAGTGTCATTCATATTTTAAGAACATGGGTTTGAATATATTTTTTAAATCTCAAATTTTAAAGATGTGATATTTACATTTAAAATAAACAAATTAATATTCTTAACATTTTAACATTATGAATATACTTGAACTCTGAAGCTTTTAGAAATACGCGACTCATATTCGACTCGAATGAAAAAATCCAAGCCCGCAGACCTCTAATTTAAACTAATACTTGGTTATGACTAGATGGCTTTCAAGCCTAGCGACTTAGACAAGATAAGATCCACACAAGTCAAGTAAAGAAAATATGACAAATCATGATATTTTAATTTTTCACTTTAAAAGCTCTATAAAAGTCAGCTTAGATCATTTGGTAGATTGTCTGTCTAGTGACCTAAAGCTTCTAAAATAAATTGTGTTTGGCTATTGGTACTTATTCTATGGCATTAGGAACTCGATAGTTAATTGCCGCACTTAACAAAAGTAAGCCACCTATCCCCATCATAAGCTAGTTCTTCCCAGTCCACCTCATTACACCCTATCTCTTTCAGGTCCATTCTAATGTTATCCTCCCATCTGTGTCTAGTCTTCCCAATGGTATCTTCCTAATTTGGGTTGGCCAGTCAATACTCTGAACAAGATTCTTACATTCTCGCTGCATGTCCAGCCCACTGTAATATACGAGACTTGATTATCCTAACAATGTCTTGTAATGAGTATAGGGTATAAACTTATCATTATTTTACCTCCTCCAATTCCCAGTATCCTAATCCATTTTTTGACCAAATATCCTCCTAAGCACCTTGTTTTCGAACATCCTACATTTGTTTTTGTCATGTAAGGGAGACCACGTTTCACACCCATCGAGAACAACCGGTAAAATTATTGTTTTATATATTCTTATGTTTACATTCCTTAACAGCAGGCGAGATGTTGTGTTATTACTACTAATATTTTTAATAGCAAACATTCAAGATGTTGTTGGTTATAGATAGAGAGGTAAATTGTTCTTGCAATATACTAGACTGCCAGTAAAGGAAGATTTGAATTCGAGTCCCATTTGGGTGTACTAAGGGTGTTTTTTACTAAATAGATTTCCATTCACCATCCACTATCAATATTTACTATAAACCTTATCTTCCTAATCCCAACTCCATTAGTATAAAATGCGGATAGCTTGAGCGGTTAGTTAAACGCAGCGTACAAAAAACGGAGGTAAATTAACGGTCTCAGGTAAGGTAGTTGGGTTTACATTAAAAACTAGCTTGTAAGTAGATCACTGAAGTTAAAACAGTCGATTATTACGAATGGAACTGTTACCTCCTAGAGCCGCACTTACAGGGGTGGATTGGGACACCGGGGCAATTTCCAGGGAAACCAGCCTCTTTGTTTAAAGTTGCCTGCTTAGAAACATTAAAATATGCCAACAAAACTAATCTTTAAAGAATCAACACCTGTCAACTCTGCTTTCACTAGTTTAGCTGTGTGTGTGTGTGTGTGTGTGTGTTTGTGTGTGCGCGCGCGCTACCGTGAAAGCTGGAAACGTGACCATTGCCGGTAATCGACCGTGATTTCCGCGAGTCACTGCTTCTCACTGGTGGATGTTGGAAATGAGTGTTAGTTTCTCACAAATACCGGTGATTTCTGGAGACGTTAAGTGCACCCTGTGTATTTTGGAGAAAAAAAATATATAACAACGATTTTACTTCCTTGCAGTTACCTAGAACTTGATTAATTGAACCTTAGAACCAAATGCCCCATTATATAGAAGTTGCAAATAATTACACATAGTAACACCACAAATGTTGTTACACCCTTACAAAAAAGACAAAAATGTTAGGCCACCATAGTTTAAAGTTATTTAGGTTATGGAAGGTTAGGTCAGGGTATGTTATATAAAAATAAGTTAGGATAGATTAGGTTACCACACAATTCATTATGAATAGAAAAAACACACCCATGGCACAATACACAGCACGACGTCCCTGAAACACGTGGTTTATGTTGCGCAGATAGATGCGCAGTGCACTCTTCCTTTATTTCCAACATACACAGGCGTACCCTCACGATTACTGGTATTCGCCATTTTGGATCTTTCGATTACGGATACACACCAGTGAAAGACTCTTAGAGAAATTGAATTTTCGACATCCACCAGTGTGAAAGAGTGAATCCCAGAAATCGTGGTCGACTACCGGCAATCGTCACGTTTCCAGCTTTCACGGAAACATATATAAATACCTAGTTATTTATATATATATAATGTATGTATAAGCTTTACTAATATATATAGCTATATATATTAGCTATATAATAACAATCATAATTTCAATTTCCTTTATTATACCTAGTGTTGACCAACAGTCTCAAGACCCAAGGTGAAAAATAGATAATAATAAGACAACATGTAGAATAATTACATAGGAAAGTAACAAATTATAGCTAACATACATTTTAATTAGTCAATGAAGGCACTAAAGGCGGGTTCCCACGACTACGACTGGTTAACAAAAACACAGTCGTGTACACGACCCCGTGGGAACCCGCCTTAAGTTGATACAGTGACGTATATAATGATTAAAATAAAAAAACTATTGAAGTTATTCATATAAGACTAATAAAAAAATTGATTTAAAAATCTTTAGCTAGCAACATATAGTTAAAAGTTGTTAATTGTTAGGAAGTTCCTCAAATATATTTCTTAGTTTGGTTATTCTTTTGTGATAAAAGTCAAATTCGATAACTCTCGAGTTGGTGCTACGAATAAAACGGCCAAGAGATTGTAAAAGTTACTGAGAAAAAATAATGTTGGATTTAGAGAGGCCAGAGAATAGACATGAACACTTACATGTTCAAGGTAAAATCTATAAGAAATGTTGCTATTAAAAATATAAGTGTATAAATAATAATAATAATTTGATATAATAATATGTTCTGTTGACGCTGCCATCAAACAGTTATGTTGACCAGCCAAATGTTTGTTTATATGTATTTATTTCCTTATATTTAATTTTTAAACTTTTCAAAATTTATGAAAACTTAATATGGGAATTGTGTTTGTAAAATCTATTAAATTGTCGACTTTCTTATTGCGTTTAAGTTTTAAAATAGTGTTTTATAATACGTGCATGTGTTTCTATGTAGAGAAAGGGGTAAGAACTACATTGCCTTGCGCTGACAATTTCTCCCGGCCTGTAGCTATGGACATAATAAATGTTCGCCCAAACCGAATTTGAACCGAATCCTCTCAAAGGTGGGTTTGTCAAATTAATTAATAACCATTTTTTTTACTAACTTTGATGTTATTTATGTTCCCAAAACACCGAGACAATATCAATATTTCGATTTTTTTTAATGGCAAATAATACCATGCCTATGTGACTCATCAAAAATAGCCATTCACCATTTACTTCTAATGCGTCAATAATATGCCCCCTATTAATATTTCAGAGAAATATCCCACTTTCCAATGCTCGAAGCCCGGCCGCCAGAGAGGCTTCCCCTACCAAGTCGCCACTTTTCCTCTTCCTTCTCGCACGTCCGCACGCCCGAACGCCCGAATCAACAAACACCCTGGTTTTCAGACGCGTTTTTTTAGGTATTAAATCGGACCCTGCTTACATTTAATTATATGGGGATTGTAGATAAACTCTTCGCGAACAAATAGCGCTTTGAAAAATCACTCTATGACCATTATTGGCCGCTTCCAAGCAGTTTTTCGGGAACACCTGTTTTTACATAATCGCGATTTCCACAAAAAGTTATGATTCTTTTTGCACGAAATTTTTAATATAGGTAGGCACCAACAAGAGATACAATTTAAGCCCCAAAACAAGTTTCTACGATAATTACAACACCTGTCATTAAATGTCAAAAAATTGCCATTTTTCGAGGTTTTGATTTTTTATTGAAAAAAGTTATGAACCTATTTCAATCGACCAGGGCTCATTTATTTTGTCTTTTTAAGCGCTATCACGGGCTATTTTTTTGTTTTTAGAAAGAACATTTTTTTCACATCTTAATAGTGAAAATACCAGTTTTCGACAATTTTATGAATTTTTTTAACGTAAAAGCTACAAGCCGATTTAGTCCAAAGTATATAGCATTCAATTTCTACTATTTTTCTCCTAATTATCACGTTGAAAAAGTGGATGGTTAATTTATTTTGAGAGATTAATGTTTTTCCGCTATCTTATCTGGACTAATGTTTAGAAGCACAACTCTGCGTTCTAGACCATAGATAGTAATAGTTACTGTACAATAAGAGAGCAAGGAGAAGGCAGCATTCAGTGGAAATGTACCAGAAATTGCATGGTGATAAAGTAGTAACTTTTCTGGAAAAACTGTCTGGGTACTCCCACAAGGGATTCAAACCCCAAACTCACCTACCGTCAGAAAAACAAACAAGACGAGACCAATACCTCTGTCTACGTGTCCACCTGTGCAGGTATCTGCCAGTAAAAATAACCTAACAAAGTAATAATCATAATATTCCGGCTGTAAGGTTCGTGCCTAATCTAAGAGTGTCGGGCCCGATGAGAAATCATTCATGTAGCATTGCACGGATTGTACCCCAAGAGGACTGTTAGCTATATTGACTACAGGATAAAACTCCGGCTCGCTCTAAAAGCATTGAGTGCCTTTCTATCCGCTCCGCTCCCAAGATTCAACATGAATGCGACGTTCAAGCCATCTCACTTGGACTAAAAGCACTCCCCTC
>CABFWB010009368.1:0-13305 GCA_902151455.1 Timema bartmani
CAGATCAGGGATTGCCCTCCAATATGTTGCCATTTTGACAAGCCTGCAATCCAGTGGGGTGCATCACCGGTCCTTTCAATCCTTCATTTAACCAATATTTAGAGAGTAGAAAAGTAGCGCCACTCGGAGGAATTTGATTATGTCATTACTTACGTCACCCAGTACACAGCAGTGATATTTTAATACGGAGACAACTACAGTAAGCTAAATATTGAAGCATAGCATATATTTCATGTTAGCTTTATGAGTTTTAGTGAAGGACGTACTGGAAAGTCACTTGGTCTCACTTACTTAAATAAGGGCCCAACATACATCGTGGTTTTTTTTTAGTATTTACGATATTTAAAAACTAGCAGTGAATAACAGGACAAATTATAAAAGATCCCCCCGAACCAAGGTTGCAAGTTTCTAAGTGACGGTGAAAGCGACCTTGGCCAATTTCTTTCTAAGAAGAAAAATCGTCCAGGGGGACGCAATGAGGATCGCAAGAAGCCCTCACGACAACCATCGTAAAAACATTCGTAATCACATAATACAGAATGAACGTGTGTTAGACGCTTGCATTCACACCATCATACAGATCAGATATGTCTTACACACTCGCACTCAACTTGCACTATAATAAATCCATATGCTATAACCAGAAACAAAGTGTGGAATAAATTAATCCTAAATTTTACTTGGTGATATTTAATTTATGTGATCTTTTATTTAAATCGGTGACCTGGCGGTCCAAGGGTAAGGTATCGGACCTCTGTTATGGGGGTCCGGGGCTCAATCCTTGGTCCGGGCACAGACTTATCTGATTTCCAAACCCTTCCTTCACCTCTGACAAGATGTGTATTAATCACAACTTGTGAATGTAGGGAATGCCAGGCCTCCACCGTGGTTCGGATTCCACGATAAACTGTAGGTCCTCCATTTCATCTCACAATCACCCCACTATTACACATTAGCGTAAGTGCGTACAAACCGAACGGGTAGTAAGATGCGGTGCTAATAATAATTTTATTTAAATCAAACCCATTTTAATCGTTGATAAGGAACGTGAAACTACCTGGCGCCTGAACACAATATACTTAAATATTTAATCTAGCGCTGAGATATAAACTAACGCACGTGGATCTAGGGTGATCAGGTCGTAAACTAGCCCGGCCAGGAATCAAACCAAGAACGCCGGGATGGATACTACCGCGTGCCATTAGAACATACATAATTTTTAAATAAGTAAAGTAATTACGTTAATTGGACATTGGGGTGTATTTAAAGGTTTATTTATCATTTAAAATGTTAAATGTGACCTAATATTTAACAACTTAGTTTTTCTTCCATATATCTCTATGTATGTAAGTAACTGAGTAAGTACTGAGTGACGTCACAAGCTTGGGCAATCAGATATGTCTCCATCTTGCACTATCTATTATCTTTACAGTGACTTTAACATTGTTGATCACCACAGGCCACCAACACAATATTATATATTAGATAAAACTATATCAATATTTTCCCTCTATTATTAGAGCAAATAATCAGCATCCACGGCTACGTGGACTAAACGTTATGCTTGTCTTGTGTAGCTACTCAAATCTCAATCGGGTGGCTTTACTGAGGGTGGTTTAGCTTAAATGGTTTTCCATTCTCCCTCTATACAATTGCCATTACCTTCTAAATTGAAGCAGTATTTAATATAAAGCAAACTTGTAGTTATTTTAAAGTCTGCTGTTATTGAATTAATGAAATATCAACTTCAATCGCTGGTTTACCTCATGTGTTTTTATCTAAGGGGATCGTATTTTAATTCTGGTCATTTAATATCAAAAGAAGTAGCTCAAAGCCCACTATAGTTCAAGGAGCAAATGGGTCTTGGGTGTTGAGTACCTGAAAAAATAATTTATTTATTTGAGGTACTTAACGTGCAATTTCTGAAACAACACAAGAACTATTATGAGTGCGTGCGAAAGGAACTACCAATTTTTCCGGGAAATGTATTTTCACATAGCTTCCAGGGTGTTTTTACATGCCACAATCAACATGGGACCAACGGCTTTACTTCTCCTCCGAAGTAAGTTATTCAATTATCGCTCAAGAACTATCCGTCGATCCCGGCTGGGTTTGAACCCACAAACATCATGAAAAAATAAGATATAAAAATGAACTCACTTGTATTCAATTTGTTTGGAGCATAATTATTATACAAAGAAAGAAGTTGAAGTTTCAGGAAGATGCTGATAAGACATTTTGGAAGACTCAATTTGGACAAAGCAATGGACCTGTTGAAAGAGAGAACAATCATTAATAATAATATTAATATAAAAATTGAGAAAGTTAATTTTAAGGAAATTCCCTCAAACTTTCCTCGAAATAAACTAGAAAATCAACCCTAGGAAGAAATTAAACATCCAGTTTAGCTAGTCATGATCCATTTTCTTCCACTACAGTCAAAATCAATAATACTCGCTTTTCCAGTAAGATATAATCAATATAATATCTTTAGAGGTACTGAGCCTTGGGCACAGATAAGGTATACGCCAGACCCACAGCTGTCGGGTTAAAATGGGTGCGCTTTTTGGGAGAGCTTGAATCCTTCAACACGGGGATCGCTAGGTGTCATCAAGGGGTATTGTCTGTGACCTTGGGTCATCTTTATTAGTGTAACACACCACAGTAGAAATAATTTCAATCAGATTCACATAATTAATATAAAATAGTAAAAATTCAGTCTTATCATTAGTAAATACATAATTATTTTATGTTATGGACTGCATCGAACTTAACTAATTGAGTGTTGAGAATTCTCAAGAAACAATTTTTTATAATTTTCTTTAGTCTCTTTCTCCCCTCCATTTGATTTCGACAGGCAAGATTTATTGCTGACATATATTGATTGCTAGCCACTATACAGACTCATAAATGATTTGTAATGGCGTGTAAAATGAAATAAATAATATAAAAAATTAATCATAGAAATATACGGAAAATTGTTCGTAAAAAAGGAATTGAAATTCTTTATGGCAGAAGTTTGTAGAATATGATACAAAGAATAAAACGTGGACAGTAACATAAAATTTTTGTAGGTCTTCAGAATGTATATCAATCTATTTTGTTCTATCCCCGTGTCTTAGTACCCGTTTGGGTTATACGTACATGACCTAATCACGCTAGTATGCTATGGAAAACTATCCTCACTATACCCAACCAGGATTGGAACACCTATCTCCTCGTCATCGCCAGTCGAGTCTTTTGAGAGCATGCACTCACCAAAGCGAGTATCATAAGCTCGTGAATCTATAAAATAGTCTTACTTTTCTTTCACATGTTATATGATAACCCTCCCTTGTCATGTTTGAGTGGCTAGGAAAGTTAACTAAGGCCCCGCGCCTACACGTGCAATTTTGAGTCGTCGGGCAACTGTTTAGTTGCATCGTTGAGAACCAACCACTGACCCATATGTGAGCGCGTGCACATGTAACTATCCAGTCGACCGATTAAATAGTTAGTGTTTTGCTACAAACTCGGTGCAACTCTGAGGTTGGCCAACTTGATAGTAAACCCACAGCTTTTAACGCGTCTGCGTACACTCGCAACCGAAATAGTTTGCTTTGAGTTGAATCAAGAGCAATGGACGACGAACGCACCAGTGAATTAGAAGAAAGTTATTCAAAACTGTTCAATTTTTAATAGAAGCTAAGAATTTATACTTTGAATCTCACAAATAGATTACATTAAAATAAATATGGGCAAATGTTTTCTTATTTCAAAGTAATTGATAAGTCTCTTCTGGGAGGATGCAATCTCTCCATTTTGTGTTATGACAGGTTAATGAATGTCCTAACAGGAACAAATTTCATCACACTGCTTATACTCAGTCTATAGTAGTTGACAAATGTATTTGGATAAGCCCCGTACATCATTATACAACTTGTAGAATCTACCTTTAACTGCTCGTTGACTTGATAGTGGATGTAGTCAATAATGTTTCTTTCGTTTCGATTTTCTTTGACGGATTACCAGACTAAATCCATGTCAAGACTGGCGGAAAAAGGTTAGTTGGACAACTTTTGTGTTGCTTTTCCGCGGACATCTTAATCAGCCAATTATTCACTCGACTGGTGCGTGCGAGGCTTTCAGTTGTTCGATCAATTAATTGGCCGACTCAAAATAATTGCATGTGCGCGTGGGGCCAAATGGTTTATAGACCCTGGTTTGCTATCGGGTGGTGCCTAAACGAATACTTTTTTTATTTTTTGTTTTAGTACACTTAAAATATACTCTTCGAACTTAGGTAGGCATGTACACTCCGTTTGCCTTGAAAGGTAGCAGTCCTACCTTTGGATTACATTATGACCCTATCTTATAAGCTCTCCCATAGTGGAACAAAAGGTAAGTTATTGGATGAGTTCTCTAACGCTAATTTAGTTTGTAAATCATAGCTTGACACCTGATAAATGTCTAAAATCAGGGAATTTCAATAATTAGGCACTAGTAATGGAATCATATCTGAGTATGGACCTAATCAACATTGTCAAAGGATTGTTTCCCTTTATATAAATTCAGGCAGTTTTTTGGCTACACTTCACCTCATTTGCCCCTCTCTGCTAGCCACGTGCTTATACTCTTGTGTTGGGATTGAATAATATAGAGTTTATTGGAGATTCACTTTCAGTTTCTTCGAGGGAAAGATGACTGCGTGCTCACCAATATAAGTAGTTTGGGATTGATAACGATATCATCTATAGATACAATAGAAGAGTTGGTAAGAAAAATCTTGCATTTTGTTTTTGTTGTTTTTTGTCAAACTCATCAACAGTATACCTACCATTCACTTTAAATATTTAAAAACTAAAATTCTGCCAAAGTTGTTCAATTATTTGAGAAAAATAAGAAAGTGGTTCTAAATGCTCAAATATTCAAAGCATACTACTAATCTAATATAGCCTAAATCTTATTTCCGGGCCTTTCTTTTGCAGATTTTTTTTTTTTGAGATAATTTTAATTGATTTTTTTTAAAAGATGCAAATATGTTGTATGTTTTGAATGTGGTTTAGTATTTTCCTTGTTTTATCTTTGAGCATCCCTAACAGCTTTATATGATGGCAAAAAAAGGATGCTGTATAATATGAGTGTTTTCTTTTTCAGTACCATTAGTCATTGTAGCTGAAAATAATCAATAGGTAACGATGAGTTATCTTCATTTAACACTAGTATAATTTTAAGAATAATTCATAGTTTTATTTTAGTTCACTAAATGTTAACAATGAGTAGGACACGGTAGAAACTGCCATTTAGGAGATACAAATATATATTTTCTTTTCATTTTATTGTTATGTATATTCATTTTGAAACATTAATGAAGGAAACCTTCCCACTATTATTTCCATAGTTTGGTTACATTTATATTCTAAATCCATGATTCAATTTATTAAGACCTAAATTATGCTTATGTATTCTTTGTCACAGTTACTGAAAAACCTAATTATTTAAACGAGAAACTTACATTAAGTTTATGTTTCACCATTTTATTATTATTATTATTTATCTATCTATATAAAGCTGTTTAGGCCTAATTTATTAAGTAACACAAAAAAAGGCAATGCTCGTATTATTTTATTGTTATTTACAACACATTTCATATTGGTTTTCAAAAGTTCTACAAGCAAGTAGTATTTTTTATTTCGTTTATTTACATTCTAACAATTGCTTACAGAGATTCCGCTCTATTCTCAGAGTTTCAAAAGTAGTTTTTTACCTCAATGTTTTATTTTTTCTTGGCTATTTCAATTGTATTACAGTTGTTGGTTGTATCGAAACTTTCTTCCACTTCTCACACAAGATAGCGTAATAGTTTTGCTCCAAATAAAACTCAATCGGTGCCTTTTGGATGCACATACTCTTTTCCAACAATTGATGGGATTTCTCACTCCGATTATATTTTTCATTTTGTTATGTGCTTTTTATGTCAAAGCATTTTTACTATTATAGTACGTTGTTAGAACATAGTTTGAATTTTATGAAGGAAAAACTGTGTTTGAAGAATTTTTTCTTTATTGTAACTTGAAATCCAAAATTTGAGGAAAAGTATTCTCCTTTCCATGTATATATCAAACACAGCTTACTACTAAAGAATAGGTTACATGTTTGGTGTGCCTGACTTTGGAGGACCTATTGACTATAACGAAAAAAAAATTATGCATCCAGAAAAATAGAGCTGATGTAATCCATCTTTCCTGTACATGTTGTTATTAAAAAAAGGATCACGACATTACATAATCTTACTATGTCGATCCTCATCGTAATAGCAAAGACGTTTCCTTCACGGTGTTTTATTTAGGTTTTTAATATTCACTCTGTTGTTGCTTACGGTTTGCTTGTAAGCTGTGTTATTATATCACCTTCTATTTATCGAGCTCATGTTAAATATACAGAATACAAAAGAAGACAAACTTCTAGCTAAAAATATCCACTGAATTTGTTAAAACATATATAATTTAATGTCGGGGGTTATTACTAAACAAATATCGTTTTGTTTCAACATTTTTCAACTTCAGATCCTAGTTGAACTTTTCATAGCTACATACTTAATACCCTGACACAGTTGTCTTAAAACACGCCGCTCTGGACCTCATGAAAGTGTTTATTTTTATTTTTTTTTCTATTCATTTGAGGTATTTAATTTTCACTTTCCGAACTGGCTTATTGTATCAGCACACGACTTATACACTAAATTAAATCTGGAACAGAAACAATAGCTCGCCCCTAGTCATGCATTCATCACTGTGAAAGGGGAAAGTCACATTTGACAAATGATACATTTTTCAGCCATGCCAGGAATCGAAACCTGGACCTTTAACTCGAGAGACAGACATGCTACCGACTGAGATAAGGTGTTGTACTTCCCCTACAAGATAAACTTTAATAATATATATATTTCAAAACTTATTTGAATAGTCACAATAATTGTTTCCCCTTGTTCCGCGTCTCACTACCCGTTATAGCCTATCTAAATACTGTACATATATACATACATTGACGGTGTATTGGGGAGAAAATTAGAATTGAGAGGAAAGTTTAGTATACTCGAAAAAGAGAAAGATTGAGAAAAAGCTAGGGAAAGGGGAACCATTTAGGATAAAAATATATATAGGTACATTTGGCTGGGATTCGAATCCTGACCTCCCTTCCAACAACAAACCAGACATTACGAGACTGACGCTTCATCCCACGTTCTCACCAGAGCAAGCGGTTTTAACAATTGCAAGTGATTATATAGAAATAACTTCGCTCTATTTATAATTTACCATAGTTGGTCATTCATATACATCACCTAGGTTTATAAAACGAAACAACATTTATAAGAACACTCAATAATCTAGTGAGGGCTTGTTTCCGAACAAAAATTGATATTATAATGAAAGTGGACTCCAAAGTTTGTGCAAGGTAATCTGTTAAAAAGGGGGTTTTATGTTGTTTTCTATAGTCCATTTAATGGCCTGAAACATTATTAAATTTCATGGAAAAAGTTAAATTCTGTGCGATTTGTAAACCTCAATAAAACCTAAAATTAGTATTCTTGTATTTGTTTACGTATTTATAATCGTGGTTGGGAATGTGTTAAACACACATTAAACCAATATCACAATAAAATGTTCTTAGTAATGTGTCGTGATCAAAAATAATATTTTAACAAACCATTAAAGTCAGCTATCCCTGAAAAATCAATATAATTGGCAAGTCAAGTCTTTTTTTTAATACAAATGTTGATTTTGATGTAATTTTGCTACTATAAGAGTTTTACTTTTTAAGATAGGTACTCAAAAACTTTATGAAATTATAACACTAGTATCTGTGCAATCTTTGTAATCAGTTTTTAAATGTTTTTGTTTAGTTTGGTTTCCAGTTGTCTAATGTGTGCTTATTTTGAGAGAAACAATAGTATTTTTTAAATTTTTTTAGCACCTCGCCTTGACTACTCGTCCAGGTTATACACTTATGTACTAACTACATTAATGGTTTTTGGAATTAGGAAGGTTATATTATATTTTAAAGGAAGTGTACCCGCATTTGCTTGGATAGAGGTAGAATGGAAAACAATTTTGGAAAAATAAACCACAGTACACCCAACCAAGATTCGAACCTTGATCTCTGTCATCAGCAGTCTTGTCTACTGCAAGAGTAGCGTGGCCACCGAAGTGATTAACTATAATAATTAATTGTTTGAAAATGTATTCCTTTTTGTGGATTCTAAATGTTTGTAATTTTTTTTTAATCTTGTAAGGTTTTATACCCAGCTATTTGTGTGAGCTTTATTGCAACCCTTTGGAACCATTTGAAAGAATTTTGCCACAGATTTCCGTCCCTAGCGATTTGCTTTTAAGGAAATCCCTTTAAAAGTGTTATACAACTTTTTGGGTGATTCTGAAGAATTGGTTGAACTCTTGTTCTAAGCTGTGTATACATACTGGTTGGGAATACCACATCTCCTGCAGAGAGGTGAAATCTTGTTCCTGATGGTGTACGCTACTCTCCCTAACAACACCCGGAGAAGGCCACGACGCTTTATGACCGTCTGACGCTAGCTAGTAGCTCTATGCCTCCTACTACCCCTGTCTTTCTTGCTCTAGCCTAGAATTATTACATATCGCTGCCTTGACTCGGTGAGTTGTCTTCTTTATCCTTACACCCCCCCACATACCCCCAAACCTTCCTAATAGCACCTTGGAGACCCGGCCTCCGATATTTTCTCTGACGTCTGAAATTCTCATAGCTGTTATTAAGTCGTAAATGTTAACACGAGCTCTACCTCTCCCTCTTCCCCCACACTTTACTCTTTATTCCTAACGCCATCCACATCTTGTGAATTCACCATAGAGTAAGAAAAGTTTTGCAGGGCATTTAGCATATTGTAGGGAACTACCCGTAAGCATGTGTTTCTCAATTACATAGGAAAGGTTGCACAGTTCTTGACCTACTATAATACGATTTTCATACTAATGATCTTATTTATACTAATGATCTTATTTGACAGCTATAAAAGCTACAAAATCTTCTTTCACGTACTTATTCATCATGTCATATGATATACATAGATTCTAACGGCATGCAGTCGTATCCGTACCACTGCCCTTGGTTCACATCCTGACTGGGTTAGTATACGGCCTGATCCTCCTGGATTCACGTGCGTCCCTTCAGTTTATATATTAGTGCTAGATTTAAATATTTAAATATGTTGTGTTCGGGCGCCAAGTAGACAACCCCAATCCCATACCCGGACTTTACCAAACAACGGCCGTCATGATTCACCCACAAGCACCATCATACCTTAAACACACCTTTCCAAATCACAAGGAAAAAAAAAATCCTACATATACCCGAGACCCAGTGATATAATTCATCTCATTTCACTATCACTATCAACAACTGTAAGTTATTTACAGCCACAGTTTACAGGTTTCCCCTCAAGGTATATTATTAATTATAAAAAGAGGCTAAGAGTCACGACTGTGACTCGGTACTTGCACAGAAAATCAGATCCGTATTCTTTTACAGGCCAGACGATTCACTGTCCCTGGTAGGTTCAGAATGGGCAACAATCTAACGGTGCCAGGTAGTTTCACGGTCTCTACCAAAGATTAAACTGGGCTTAATTTAAATTAATATAATATAAATTAAAGATCACAAATTGAATATTAGGATTAATTTATTCCACCTTTGGTTCTGGATACTAAAGAATACGGCTAAATAAATAACAACAGTTTAGTTGAAAGGACTGCGCGACGTCCAATCTTTATGATGGTGTGATTGCGAGTGTTTTTTTATCGATGGCTGCCCCAAGGGCTTCTTGCAACCCTCACAGAGTCCCTTTGGACGATTTGCCGTTTTAGAAATAAATTGGCTAAGGTCTCTTTAACAGTCACTTAAAAAAAATTGCAACTAGGTTCAGGGAGGTCTTTTACCATTGGTCGTGTTCTTTACTGTTAGTTTTTAACGATCGTAAATAATTAAAAACATAATATGTATTGTGCCCTTATTTTAGAAAGTGGGACCAAGTGAAGCTCCAGTACGTCTTTCTCTAAAACTTATAAATCTTGCTAAAGTTAACAAAATATATATTTTACACTTCAAGATAGTTGTTATTATTATTATTATCAATACCTTTAAAATGACACACAAAAAAAAGTAATATGTTATCAATTTTGGCTGCAAAAGTACGAATTTCATAAAGATATTTCCTAAAAAAATTGTATAATATCTACTTATTTCAAAAAATGTTATTTCTTGTTAATTGAGTCATAATATTCATCGCTGTTAGTACTTATTTGTAAGAGACGCAGGTAAGAGAGGTCAGGGATTCACCCTATTTCGTTAAGACTACCTCGTGCAAATTTGTGTGATTACGTCAGATGGATAGGAAAAGTAAGTAAGCGAATCTTAACATTGTCTTATGGATTTAGATTTACAGTCCAATTTTATCAGGAAGGAACCTATATAAAACACTAACATATTTTTTTTCGTCAACATTTATAGTATTTAAATATTTTATTATTGTTATTTTACAGGGTATTGAAAATATATATCAGATATGGCAAATGCGGATGACACGACTTAACTTATGAATAAGTGAAAATAGACCTGGTAGCTTTTTCTAGTAGGTGACCTGGCAGTCTAGGGGTAAGGTGTCGGACTTATGTGTTGGGGGTCCGGGGTTCAATCCTTGGTCCCGGCACAGATTTATCTGATTGCCAAACCCTTCCTTCACCTCTGACAAGACGTGTAGGCTATTAATCACAACTTGTGAATGTGTGGAATTCCAGGCCTCCACCGTGGTTTGGATCCCCCGTTAAACTGTAGGTCCTCCATTTCGTCTCACAAGCACCCTAAAAATTAGCGTAAGTGCGCATAGCCCAAACGGGTAGTAAGACGTGGTGCTATTAGTAATAATAATAATAATAATAAGCTTTTTCTAGCTGTTGGATAAAGTGGTTCTTTTGAAAGTTAGGCTGTATTTATAGACGATGAAAGCAAGGGAATAGCACTGCCAAGAAAAGTCTTTGTTTCCAAAAACGTATGTTACAAAGTTCGTAAGTTATTGCTTTCAATATAATATCAGACTTCGTAACGTTTAGCTATAGTTAACGTAACCTTTCTCTCTGGTCGAGTTAACCTTTTGCATTTCAGCCAAGTGAGCTCGTGGAGTTATGGGGTTGGTGAATGAGGGGATCTGTTCTTTACATGTGCGTTATCACTTTGATTTTCCTCGTCCCCATTCCATGTTAATGTGGATGCATTTACTCTGAAACAAGATAAACCCTACCCCCATTGGTTATCAGGAGGACTCAGGCAACAATACCATCTGGTGTGGGTGGCTAGCCAGTGATAAAGGGTTTGAATCCTGATAGAGCAGTTATTTATAAATTGTTTTCCATCTTAATTCCAAGCGAATTGTGGGTATATTTCTTCTAAACTCTGCCTTCCTCATACCTATCTCAATATTGTAAATATTCGCATATCACTTGTGTTGAAAGTATATTTTTTTAAATTACTTCTACACTATTGCTCCGTATCAGATCAGATGCATAAACAATTTTGTTGATTACCTAGTTATTGTTGCGCCCTTTGTAAATAGCCCCTAGAACGGAGTCATCACTCATAGTTCGCGATGTTCGACTCTGCAGCGGAACATTCAATGCCAGAGTTTCTAAACAGGCTGTCGATCAAAGCGCGATTAACAGACCGTGCAATTAGCACTGCGATGTTTAATTGGACATGTTCTATAGAGCTGAGAACTACAGCGAGTAAGCCTTTTCACTAAACCGGGGGAGTATATCGGTTTCTCGCTTGATCTACGCTTCTGTTGGTCAGGTTTACGGTATAAAAACGTGATAATTCTCCCGGGAAGCTTGTGATGGATTTGGTTCCACAGAGAACAATTATTTGTTATGCTCATGATTTTCGATTCTATTTTATATTATTTCGCAATTGAATTTTGTGTGTGTGTGTGTGTGTGTGTGTATGTGTGTGTATACCAGCATGCTAAATTATACCTGATGGTCCATGGTTCAACCTCTAAATGGGTGCACAAACGGTGTATTTTTTTTAAACATGTAAACTACGTATGTTTAAAAGTATAATTATTACAACTTTATTTAAATATCTATATATGAGGGGAGTAATCAAAGTGAAATGCACCAAAGTTCGTCCGGAGATAATAATTTAAAAAAACCACCAAAGGTACACCCCATCGGAATTTGAATCATTCAAGTACCATTTGACCAAGCTCCGGCCTAGTATTTTCCTTTCTGAAGTTGGTTCATTTTATAAAACTTCATTATCCTTATTCTCTTTATTTGGTTAAATAGGTTTATTTGCTGATATTATAACATAAGTGAGAAGTAACAATACAATTGTTTGAAAACTTTCTTGATGCGTCCAAACAAAATAATATTATAATTGGGTTTATATTATTTATTTTTAGATCTTAAGTACTAGTTTCTTGGCTAGTAAAGACCCCTCCAATTTTAACAATCTAAGATGATTTAACTAAAGAAGAGTAATCAAGATATACTGCACTGTGATTATCTTATAATGAGTATTGAAATTTGCATTACTGATAAACTAACCACATCGTGACCGGTCGAGATTGAATCATAAACTCCAAAAGTTTGGAGCACTATTACTGCGTCCAAACCTGCCAACATTGGTAGATGAATATAAATAATATATAAGTTAGAAGAGTACAATGGTAAAATTCTAGCTACCACATAAATGGGTGTAAATATTTTAATATAAGAAGGCTACGGTTCAAAATAAAAACATTGGGTAACTTACGGCGTGCGAGTCAACTGTGTGCGCATGTTTACATGACTGACTTTTAAAAAAAAGTTTTTTGCTTTGGTTTTGAGTTCAGGACTTTCTCTTACCGTGAGAACAAATCATCTCTTCTTTTTACTTTCTCGCTATCTCATAGGTAGAGAAAGTATGTGATCGTCAAAGAAATTGGACTAGAAATTTGATGAGTCTCGACGTTTCATGGCCCCCGAATCCGAAAAAGTTGTTTTTGAATTTCTGTCTGTCTGTCTGTACCTCCGACTAGAGCCTAAACTATTTTACCGATTAGGCTAAAACTTGGTATCTAGGGTTTTCATAGGGTTACGGTGACCTGGTGGTCTAGGGGTAAGGTGTCAGACTTCTGTGCTGATGGTACGGGGTTCAATCCTCGGTCCCGGTACAAATTTATCTGAATACCAAACCCTTCCTTCACCTCTGACAAGATGTGTATTAATCACAACTTGTGAATGTGAGGAATGCCAG